>CM066032.1:880287667-880572667 GCA_033557465.1 Ichthyophis bannanicus | reverse complement strand
TTTGCTGCTGCTCCTTTTAGTTTTTTCCTAACCATTTTTCTCATTTCATTAGTCTGCCTTTTAAAAGTTAAATACTAGAGCAGTAGTTTTCCTTACCATTCTCCCTCTATTTATTAAATCAAATTTGATCATGTTGGATCACTATTGCCATGGGGCCCCAACACTTCAGCTCTTTGACTAGATCCAAAATAACCGAGCTACAATTGGATGAATTTGTAATCCATTTCAGAGCAGAAGTTTATCTAGGTTTAGTACTGGACTCTTGTTTTGATGTTGAGGTCCCATATAAAGTAGGCCAAATAAATAAATAAATATAAAGTAGGTCATTAGGACTGCCACTTTTGAAAGCTATATATCTTTATATCAATTAAAGCCGTTTTTTGAATACTTCAGATTTTTGTGTAGTTTTTCAGACTTTTGGTTATTTGTGATGTAGTCTTTGTTGGTTTACCAACATTACATCTTGTGCACAGCGCTGTGGCACATGTTTTGACTATTCGTGGCATCTGCAAACCATTTATTTATTTATTTATTTATTTAACAGTTCTTCTATACCGCTCTATTCTAGATCAGAGCGGTTTACATCCAACATCAACCATACAACACAGGAACCCTGAGTTGCATTTACAATAAACAGGAGATCAACTTGGAAGTAACTGGGGGGAACTATGTACATTGTATAACATATCTACATCTTATTTACACTGGGGGTCCTGATTCCATTTCAGTGGGTATCTTCTGATCGATCAGTTGATTATCCTTTTTCATGCTGAGTCTGATTGTTTAATTGCAATGAGTGATTGTCTGAGGGGGCATATGTATGATTACTAGTGCATTTGAGGTCTTCTGTATCCCGAGCATTAGGGCTTTCTTAATATGGACATATTTGTACAGTTTTGCCATTTGCTTCCTAATGATTATTTCTGATGTTTTGTTGTAACCCACTTAGATTTGTATGTTAGAAGTATTTTAAATAAATAGCTGATACCAGCATCACTAGAACTCCTGCCCCTCCCTTTGCCAGGCATTGCACTCCTTGGTACATATAAAATGTGCATAAGCAAAATACCAGTCACTATTGAAAGTTACTGAGAAATCTGAAATAAGGCTTTAATTTTAAGTCTCCTCCCCCCTTAGCTACCCTGCTGTTCGTGAAGAGACAGAAGGAGAAGAGGTTATACCCCCCCCCCGAAAAGAATAATAAGTTTGCCAGAAATAATCTCCTGTTCACTTGTGTGCTCCCTTTTTAAACAATATTTACCTCTTTTTGTGCAGAAGTATGAAACCTGTATGTTACTAATCTTTAGGACTACTTTGGTCTTATTCAGATCCAGACTAAAAACCCACCTCTTTATTTATTTTTTATTTATTTAACAGTTTTATATACCGCCTTTCAGAAAAATCAAAGCGGTTTACATCGAACAAAACTAGAACATTACATTGTAACTTATTCAAACAGTTAACTTCACAGTGTACAAAGGAATAGTAGGGTGTTATTAATGATTTACATGATAGATTATAGGGTTATGAATTACATTGTTGAGTATAGGGTGATTAGAGGGTTACATTCTAAACATATATACAAGTTTACAATATTTACAAATTTATATTTGTCCGTCTTTTCTGGGTCCAGTATGTTGAATTGTATATCACTGTAATTTTCAATGCGATGATTATTCGGAATAATTGCCATAGACCTTGTGAAGAGTTGGGTGTTGTATCAGATGGAATGAGTGGGATAGTGATAAGTGGATTGTGTTGTGATGGATAGGAGTATAAATGGGTTTAAGTGGGAAATAGTTCATTATTTGGTACTGAGGATTTGAGGCTGCTTTTAGATCCTGACCTACTTATTTTCCAGTTTTAACACTTATGTGTCTTTTTATCATTTCCCTCGAACTACCCCACCCTCCTGTTCTGTTTGTCTTGAATAGATTATAAGCTCTCTGGAGCAGGCATTTTCTCTTATATGTTATGTATAGTGCTGTGAATGCCTGGTAGCGCTATATAAATAAGTTGTAGTAGTTACTAGTTGTCTGCTTACAGGTGTTTTCAGAAGAATTGCTACATCAGGGTATTTCAAGTTTATTTGGCAAATCTGCCAAACCTCTTCTGCAGGGCTTTCTTGGAAAGGGGTGCTTTCTGGAAAGATTAGTTTTGTATCCATGAAGGGGTACAGTTGCATAGTGCTGGGTTTTTCTCTTTTTCTTTTGAAAGAATGAACATTGTTATCACCTACTAGGGATATTCATGATGCAAAATAATTTTTTGAAATTTTGTTCATTTGGGTGCTTTTCCCTTTTTTGATTTATGTTGGTTTCACATGCTCATTTAAAAAAAATACTGTTTGCTAATTGACTTGATCTACAAATCAAACAGTGTGTTAACACCTGTAAATGGATTTTAACACGCACTAATTTTTTTAAGGAGCAATAATTGAACCAAATGCGCAATAACAAATGCACTTTCCCTCCGTGTGCTGCAGGACACAAGACTGATGTCTCTGCGAGAATAACATTAGAAGCTGAAATCCTCTTTAAAACAACACTATTTCAAATTTACAACTTCCTTTGATAAGTGATAGTGTTCAATGAACAAAATAGTTCTTATAAGAAAATCGGTGTAAACCTCCTTTTAATGGTATGGTAAGTCTTACATTTTGGGAAAGAATACACAGGAACATAAGAAATGCCATACTGGGTCAGACCAAGATCCATAAAGCCCAGGATCCTGTTTCCAATAGCAGCCAGTTCAGGTCACAAGTACTTGATAAACTGACGAGTGACAAATCATCTGGACCGGATGGTATACATCCCAGGGAGTTGATAGACTTGAGATCTGAGATTGCATATAAAAAGCGGCAGGCGATGGCAGTGGGGGTATTACTACCAATCACCTTCCCAGAATGAACAAATAGATGATGAAATCAGGGAAGTTAACAAACGTTACAATACAGTAAAAATAATGGATGATTTCAATTACCCCCAGTATCGACTAGGTTAGTATCATGGCAGGACATGCTAGGGAGATGAAGTTTCTAGATGAAATAAATGACTGCTTCTTGGAGTAGCTGGGTCATGAACAGACAAGAGGAGAAGCCATTTTGGACCTAGTCCTTGGTGGAACATAAGATCTGGTGCAAGAGATAAGAGCCACTTGGCAATAGTGATCATGGCATGATTGCATTTGGTTTAATAAATGGAGGAAGGACGGCAAGGAAGTCCACAGTAATACTCTTTAACTTTCAAAAGGAAGACTCTGATAAAATGAGGAAAATAGTTAAGAAAAAACTAAAAGGAGCAGCTACAAAGGTTAAAGATTTACATCAAGCATGGGTGGAGTTTAAAAATACAATCTCGGAAACCCAGACCAGCTTTAAGAAAGGTAGAAGGAAGTCCAAAAACTGCCAGCATGGTTTAAAGGTGAGGTCAGAGGGGCTGTTGTAGCCTTAAAAAGGCATCTTTCAGGAAATGGAAAAAGGAGCCAAATGACGAAAACTGGAAACAACATAAGCACTGGCAAGTTAGATGCAAAACAATGATAAGACAGGCAAAGAAAGAGTTTGAAAAAAAGCTTGCTATGGAAGCAAAAACATATAATAAAAATGTTTTCAAGTACATTCTTAGCAAAACACCTGTAAGAGAATCAGTTGGACCATTAGATGATAAGGTAAAAGGGGCACTAAGAGGGGACAAGGCCGTAGCAGAGAGACTGAATGAATTCTTTACTTCCGTTTTTACCGAAGAAGATGTAGGGAAGTTACCCTCAACTGAAATGGTATTTAAAGGTGATGCATCAGAAGAATTGAAAGAAATATCGATAAATGGGGAAGATGTATTACAACTATTTGATAAACTAAAGAGTAGCAAATCACCTGGACTGGATGGTATACATACCAGGGTGTTGAAAGTACTGAAATATGAGATTTCAGACCTACTATTAGTAATCTGTGAACTATCATTAAAATCATCTGTAATACCTGAAGATTGGCAAATAGCCAATGTAACCCCAGTTTTTAAAAAGGGTTCCAGGGGTGATCCGGGAAACTACAGACCGGTGAACCTGACATCGGTACTGGGCAAAATGGTAGAAACCATTATAAAGAACAAAATTACTGAACATGTAGATAGTCATGGTTTAATGGGAGAAAGTCAACATGGATTTAGGTAAGGAAGATCTTGTCTTACTAATCTGTGTTGTTTTTTTTAAGGTGTGAATAAACAGGTAAACAAAGGTGAGTCAGTTGATATAGTGCATCTGAATTTTCAGAAAGCCTTTGACAAGGTCCTTCATGAGAGACTCTTGGCAAAATTAAAAAGTCATGGGATATGAGGCAGTGTACTATTGTAGATCAGGAACTGATTAAAAAATAGAAAGCAGAAGGTAGGGCTAAATGGCCAATTTTTTCAATGGAGAAAGATGAATAGTGGAGTACCCCAGGGATCTATGCTGGCTTTGCTGCTATTTAACATATTTGTAAATGACCTGGAAATGGAAATAATGAGTGAGGTAATCAAATTTGCAGATGACACAAAATTATTCAAAGTTGTTAAAACCCAAGAGGATTGTGAAAAATTGCAAGAAGACCTTGATAAATTGGAAGACTGGATGTTCAAATGCCAGATGAAATTTAATGTTGACAAGTGCAAAGTTAAGCACCTAGGAAAGAACAGCCCAAGCTATGATGTAAGGTTCTACTTTAGGAACCACCATCCAGGAAAAAGATTTAGACATCCTGGATAACCTGTTGAAACCCTCTGCCCAGCGGTGGCCAAGAAGGCAAATACAATGCTAGGAATCTTAAGGAAAGGGATGGAGAATAAAACAAAGGATATTATAATGCCTCTGTATTGCTCCATGGTGCAACCACACCTTGAATATTGTGTGCAATTCTGGTCACCATATCTTAAAAAGGATATAGCGGAATTAGAAAAGATACAAAGAGTCACTAAAATGCTAAAGGGGATAGATGGATACCCCTATGAGGAGAGGCTTAAAAGGTTAGGGCTCTTCATCCTGGGAAAGCGACAGCTAGGTGTCTATAAATTAATGAATGGAGTGGAATGGATAAACTGTTTATGACATCAAAAAGTAGAAAGACTAGGGACATGCTATGAAGCTGCAGTGTAACCCATTTAAGACTAATAAGATAAAATATCTTTTTACTCAATGCATAATCAAACTCTTTGCACTATCGTCTCATCCATGCATTGAGATTCCGGAGCTCTGCCTGCCTTTTGGGTCCTGCGTGTGGAACGGGAAGCATTTCAGGGAATGCTACCCTGGAAGTTTTGGATTTCAACTTCCTACCTAAAAGCCTAAATTTGTACCATGACAGCAGACTGCTCCCCAGCAATGATGGCAGAAAAAGACCATTTGATTCATCCATTCTGTCCAGCTATCCTGTCAGCAAAGCTAAGGATTCAGTCTTTTTGTCAGCCATATGGCCTGACTACCTGCAAGGTTTCTCTTTAGCATATTCCACTATCTTGATTAGAGAAGTGTGCTTAGAGTGGAGGAGTAGCCTAATGGTTAGAGCACTGCCTTGGGAACTAAGAGACCAGGGTTCAATTCCCACTAGCACACCTTGTGGCCTTGGACAAGTCACTTAACCCTCTATTGCCTCAGAAAAATCCAAGTTATCAATGTCCCTGTTTAATGTACATTACCATGTTTGTTACACTGTAAACAGCTTTGACTGAAGGATAAAGTAATATAATAAATCTGTTAAATCTTCTTGGTTAGAGAAATGTACAGGATCCCCACTTTGTTTTTTTTTTTTCTCCTTCCAGCGCCTTCCAAATAGCAGAGTGTTGTAGTAATCTAAATAGTCAGCAATAGTAATGTGGTGGTTGGCCAAGTATCTAGCCTCTTAGTCCACTCCCCCCCCCTTCTAGACATTAGGCCAAGGGTTCCCAAACTTGTCCTTGGGCCTCCCCATCCAGACTGTTTTTCTGGATATTCTCAATGAATATGCATATGAGAGATTTGCATACAGTGGAGCAGTGCATGCAAATCTTTCATGCATATTAATTGTGGATATCCTGAAAATCCCGACTGGCTGGGATTCAGGTTTGGGAACCCCTGCACTAGACAGACCTGATTATGGGAGCAATTGCCTTTCCGTTAGGATTTCTAACTATAGACCGACACCCAACAACTAGTTTGATTATATAATCGTAGTAGGATCTATTTAGCTGTAATTACAAATGAGCCTCCCTGGATCCTTGACTAGTCTGCCAGAGACACCCAGCTTACCTGAGTGCCGCAAGCACATCGAATTAGAACATGCTACCTGCCATATAGATTGTGGCCTATCAGACAAGTTGTATGGAGTCTGTGTTACCTCTAGTGCTTCTAACATTTCATGTTAATGTCTTTGTCATGCATCCTGACAGCACCAACCCTATTGCCAAACCAGGCGAGTTCAGCACTATGAATCCTGAAACACGTCTCCAGGTTATGCTCTCTTCACTCTTTTATTAGCAATTAAGGATCTTCTATTTATTTCTTGCTCTCTTAAACTCTTACTTTTTTAGCTGCTGTCACCCTACGCTAGAGTGCATACCACACTTCCTTCCTTCATATAGTATTTTATGACATTAGTTTTTAGTCTACCTTCAGGACTTCTCCTTGGTCTACAACTTCCCTTCCATTGAAATAGGTTTGCGTCATTTGCATTAGTAATACTGCCTGCTGCAGGGATTGCACAGTAGTTTATAATTTTTGTTTTTGATATACCGCCTTCTCCAGGAACAAGCAGGAAGTCGGCCCTCACATATGGGTGACATTGACACTGACGGAGACCTATGGAAGCATCTCACCAGCTTTCAAAGAAAGCCTTTGAGAGATGCCACCACTCATGTGTGGTCCCCCTTCCATCCAAGAGTGCTATCTTACTCAGTCTCCTTTTTTTCTGCAGAGCCCTACAGACGTTTATCATCTTCCCCCAGAAAAAAGTTGATTTTCTTGTGCATCTAAGTGCATTTCCCTCTCTGGTTAGCACCGGTCTCTTTCCCCACTCCGAACCCTGTTGCCTCGGCTTCAAGTCTCTGAACCATTTTTAGTTTTTATTTTCTCCAGCAATGTTTCACGCCTTTTCTAACCACTGGCCGTGTCGACGCAGGGGTCCTTTTTGCCCCAATGGCCAGTGGGTTCAAAAAGTGTGATCTGGTTCAAAGAACATATCTCTAACTGATACACACGACTGCTGTCTCTGGTGTCTAGGTAAAAGATGTCTGCTAAGGCCATCCAAAGCCATCAGCAGAAGCAGGACAATATCTTCCACAGGTCAGATTCAGCCCTGATGTCCCTGGTAACCTCATGCTCTAAGGCCCCGCACTGATCCTCGGAGTCTCCTAAAGCCTCCGCGGCACCCAACCGGGTCCATAGACACTCCGACAAGGGTTCTCTGAAGCGGGAGCGCAAGAAGAAGAAATTCTTGAGGACCTCGTCCTGGGAATCAGACAACATGGCAAGTCCCGTGCAAGGTCCCACAGTCCCCAGAGGGTATCTGAGGAGTCTGAGTGGGAGTGGCCGGCGTAGGTGCCCAGAACAGACGCCAAGGCCTCTGGCGATGGATCATGAACCCCCGAGGCCTGTCCCATTGAAGACGACTCCTCACTGATGCCGGACCTGATCACCCCGTTGTCCACGTCGAAGGCTGCAACTCCTGAGTGGGAAACCAGGATGGTGGCGTCGGTACGCAGTGTCACTGCCTTTCTTTCCTCGCAGCAAGCGTCGATGCCCGGCTCCACTGGTGCTTGTGCAGAGACCGCAGGAACCTTGATGTCAAGGACTCCCTGGGCTGCCGATGCGATCCTTGAGAGGCCCGGGGCTCGAGTCGATCCTCGGTGAGGGTCTTGAATCCTGCTCCCAGTCCTTCCCGGAAAGCCCTTGTGGCTCTGGCCAAGCAACAACCGTGGGTCACCGAAAACCCGACCTGAGCCCGATGCCTCAGGAGCCATCAGGCCTCGAGTCCTTGATGGATTACTCGGACTGGGAGTCCGAGGATGAGGCTTCCCCGGAGATGCGTAAGCACTGCGATCACCTCTGGGATCAGTCTCCCCCGGCATCGAGACACTGGTTCCTTTTTAGAGGACACCTCATTCCTCGAGTTTCTCTTGGACATGGCGAAGGCCTTGTCCATCACCATGAAGTCAGAGGAGAAACCTCCACCTAAGAATGCCCTGATGGTCCCTGTCCCCGCCATCCTTGGGATATGACTTCTTTGAATGTAGGAGACACTGGCGTCTGTGCCCAGGCTTCTGGTAGGCACAACTTCTTCACAACTCTATGGTGGTAAAATTGACCATGTTCCAGGAAAAAAACCCGAAGACTCATTCTTCCGTGCCCCCGGGCAGGAAGTCCCGCGTCTTCGATGCTCTTAGACGCAAATGCTACCGGGGCTCGATGCTGGGTTGCCGACTACAAGCACATCAGCTGTGTATCAGCATGTATCTCTGAGACCTAGCAAAAGAACTCACAGGTTTCTTGGTAGGTTTTCAATGGAGATTACCTCTAGCGATTCCAAACTCTCACAAAGTGCGTCGGGGAGTGCTCAAAATACATGTCTCAAGCCGCCTACTACGGCTTTGAGTCTAATGCGAGGATGGCTGCCGGTGAAAACCTTTTTGGCAAACCAATGAATGATAAGGCGGCAGAGATCAAGACCAAGGTCGTCACCAGGACTCTGCTCTCCAGGAAAACCTCCACCCTTCTCAAGAAAAGCCACCGGGGAAAAGGCCTCCCTTCCACAGCAAAGGCCAGCCCTCCCGAGGCTATCCAAAATACCAGGTCCCCCAGACCACGCTGCAGGGCCACCTAGGCAAAGGAGCAGGCCAGGGCCAATGCAAGCCTAAGGGCTTTAAGCCCCAAACACCGGCCCCTGTCCAGACAGTCTCAGGATTTTGACTCCCTGACCATGGCCTCTCCATGGGGGAGCAGCTACTAACGGGGGGCATCTGATTTCATTTTGCCCATTGGGGGCCTTCCATCACCACCAACACCTGGGCAATTCAAATGGTCAGAGAAGGCTCCTGGACCCTGAAGCCCCGCCTCTCTTTCCAGGAGAACCCTCACTGACTTCCCTGCACCAGGCCCTGCTACTGCATGAACTCGCAGGCCTTCTCAGGGACAGGGCTATGGAGTCAGTACCCCACCACCTAAGAGGGAAGGGGTTTTATGCCAGGAACTTTCTGGTTCCAAAAAGAACAGGAGGCCTAAGGCCCCTTCTGGACTTGCAAAACCTGAACAAGATCCTGGTGCGGGAGAAGTTCAAAATGCTCTCCCTTGAAACCTTGCTGCCCTACCTCCAGCAGGGAGATTGGCTGTGCTCCTTGGACCTAAAGGATGCTTATACCCACATCCTTATTCATCCCAGTCACACGCAGTACCTGAGGTTCATGGTCGGGGGTGACCACTACCAATACAGGGTACTATCCGGCCTAGCCTCTGCACCAAGAGTCTTCACCAAATGCCTGGCAGTGGTGGCTGCCTACCTCTGTCTCCAAGGGGCCTTCGTCTTCCCATACCTGGACGACTGGCTTGTGAAAGGAGAAACTGCCACCGAGGTGCCACAAGCCACAGCCTGCACTATCAAGATCCTGCAGCATTTGGGGTTCATGATAAACCACCCCAAATCTCACCTCACTCCAACACAGGATTTGGAGTTCATATGAACTCATCTAGACACTCTCTCCATGACAGGGCCTATCTCCAGCAAAAAGCAGGAATGAGTCTTCACATATGGGTGCGTCGGTACCGACGGAGTCTGCGCAGGAACGCTCCCCAGCGTCCAATCAGAACGCTTTTGAAAGCATCCCAACACGCCTGCGTGCTGCCTTCCCGCCTTTCCCAACTGTCTCTCCTCAGTTTTCGTTTTTCTGTGGAGCCAGCAGGACGACTTCCTGTCACCGCAGAAAATTCTTCCTTTATTTTTGTTTTCTCTTGTGGTCGCGTCTACCTTCCCTCGACGCACCAGTACCGCCGGTGTTTCTTTTTCTTTTTTTCTGCAAATTTTTCCCTGTGTGGGAACTTTTGTTCCTGTTAGTGCCTGACAGGTTTCGGCCTGCTAGGCTTCTTCACGTTCCCTCAGGGAAATGCTAGCCACTAGAATGTGTGTTAATTGTGGCACTTACAAATTAGTTTTAGACACCCATAATTGGTGCCTTCAATGTTTGGGACCTGAACACCATCTGCTGGAGTGTCCCTCCTGCACTTTTATTTCTACAAGAAGTTTTCAGCATCGAGCTCAACTCGATACGCAGTTCCCCTCGGACCTGAGGGTACCAGCTACATCTTCTTTTTCGCAGGATCAGGTAATCAAACAAAAGTTTGTATAGACTAGCCAGTCCTCGGGTGGTAGATCTCATTTCTCCAGGACCAAGCAGGAAGTCAGTCCTCACTTATGGGTGACGTCGGCGCCGACGGAGCCCTCGCGGAGCAATTTTCCCCAGCTTTCGCAGAAAGCCTTTGGGAATTGCAGCGCGCATGCGCGGTCCCCTTCCCGCCCAGGGATGCCATCTTGCTCAGTCTGATAACATAGCGGAAGACAGCAAAAAAGTTAGCAAAGCTATGCAATAAGAATGACTGCAACTCCAAGGGGAGGAGGGAGGGTAGTGAGGACTGATTCCTACTGCTCCTGGAGAACACCTGTTACAGGTGAGTAACTACTCTTTCTCCAGGACCAAGCAGGAAGTCAGTCCTCACTTATGGGACTCCCAAGCTTAAGGCTACCGGAGACCTCTAGCCTAAAGAGCTCCCCCAAGCTCAACAGTACAGAGGGAGGAATCTTCTCTGAATACGAATCCGGCCGGTAGCCCAACACCAGGGCCGGAGGGTAGGAGTTGCCTAAACCTCAAAGAGATTGTGGAGGACTGCCTGACCGAAAGCACTGTCCCTGCGGGACTCCCACTCCAAGCAGTAATGAGCAGCAAAGGTCTGGCTTGTAGACCAAGTAGCGGCCCGGCAGATGTCTGCCAATGGAACAGAGCGAAGATGAGCCACGGACACAGCCTTCGCCCGGACACGATGAGCCGTGACGCGACTCTCCAAGGAGAGGCCGGCTGCCCCGTAAGCCCAGGCGATACAGTCGGCCACCCAGATGGACAGGGTACGCTTAGAGACAGGTACCCCCAACCGATTGGGGTCAAAAGATACGAAAAGCTGGACAGCTTTTCTATGCTCTCGTGTACGATCAAGGTAGAATGACAAGGCTCTTTGACAGTCCAGGGTATGCAGAACAGACTCAACTCAACTGGTATGCGGCCTGGGAAAGAAGGTCGGAAGAACCACCTCCTGGTTGATGTGAAAGTGGGAGACCACCTTTGGAAGAAACTTAGGGTGCGTCCTTAGGACTACCCTATTCCTGTAGAACCTAGTGTACGGGGGCTCCGACACTAGGGCTTGTAGCTCACTTACGCGCCTCGCGGAAGTAAGGGCTACCAAGAAGAGAGTTCTCCAGGATAGGAAACGAAGAGGGCAGGTAGCCATGGGTTCAAAAGGCGGACAGGTAAGCCTTTGCAGAACCACATTGAGGTCCCAGTCAGGGGCTGGAGGACGCAACAGAGGTTTAAGCAGAAGGAGGCCTCTAAGAAAACACGCCACCAAGGGGTGCGAGGAAAGAGGCTGGCCTTCCACCGGTGAATGGTGCGCGGAGAGAGCACTGAGGTGGACTCTGACAGAGTTGGATTTGAGGCCTAGATCGGAGAGGTGAAGCAAATACTGCAGTACCACCGATACTAAACAGGCGAAGGGGTCCTCAGATCGCTGAGAACACCAGACCGAGAAGCGACGCCATTTAAGGGCGTAAGACTTCCGGGTGGAAGGACGCCGAGACGCTAGGACGACGGCTTCCACCTCCGGGAGTAGCAGAAGCAGAGCTAGGACTACCCTTTCAGCAGCCAGGCCATCAGGTGCAGGGCCCGGAGGTTGGGGTGCAGAAGAGTACCCTGATCTTGGGTCAGGAGATCGGGCCGAAACCCCAGAGGAAGAGGGGTGTCCACTGCTAGCTGTAGAAGCAGAGGGAACCACGGTTGTCTCAGCCACCGGGGCGCTACCAGGATCACGGAGGCCCTGTCCTGGACAACTTTGAACAGCGTCCGGGACACAAGTGGTGTGGGAGGGAAGGCATACAGCAGACCCGTGGACCACGAGATGAGGAAAGCATCCGGCGCTACTCTGAGCGGATGCGGGTGCCGGGAGCAGAACCTGGGAAGCTGCCGGTTCAGGGGACTGGCAAAGAGATCCACGGTGGGAGAGCCCCACCGGCGGAAGAGCTGCTGGACCACTGCGGGGTTCAACCTCCATTCGTGCGGCTGCAAAATCCGGCTCAGTTTGTCCGCCAGGCAATTGTCCTGCCCTGGCAGGTAAACCGCCTTGAGGAGGATGTCGTGACCGACTGCCCAAGAGCACAGTCTCTGAGCCTCCTGGCATAGAAGGAGGGAGCCCGTGCCCCCCTGTTTGTTCACGTAGAACATTGCAACCTGATTGTCCGTCTGCACCAGTACGGACTGACAAAACGTGAAGTGAGAGAAGGCCCGCAGAGCTAGGCGGATCGCCCGGAGCTCCAGGAAGTTTATCTGCTGGGCGGCTTCCCAAGGTGTCCAAAGGCCTTGAGTGCATGTCCCTTGACAATGCGCCCCCCCCCCCCATCCCAGGAGAGAGGCATCTGTCGTGAGCACCCGGGACGGTGGGGGAGACTGAAAGGTCATGCCGAGCACCAGGTTGGGCAGGTGAAGCCACCATTGCAGGGAGGAGACCAGACGGTCGGAAATCTGTATCAGGTCCGACAGCCTCCCTGTGGCCTGATGCCATTGAGTGCAAAGGCTCCACTGAGCAGGTCTCATATGTAGACAGGCATTCGAGGTGACATGGACCGTGGAGGCCATGTGCCCGAGCAGCTGCAGGAACTGTCTGGCAGAGACCGGCGACATGCTGTTGAACCTGCCAGCTAGAGCTATGAGCCTGTTGGCCCGTTCCAGAGGCAAGAAGGCACGAGCCTGCAGAGTGTCCAGCCGTGCCCCTATGAACTCGAGATCCTGAGAGGGGAGCAAAGCGGACTTTTCGAAGTTTATGACGAAGCCCAAGTGCTGAAGCAGAGCCACTGTGCGTTGAGTGTCCCGAGTAACCCCTGGAGCAGACGATGCCTGGATGAGCCAGTCGTCCAGGTATGGAAAGACAAAGAGGCCTTGAAGCCTCAGGAAGGCTGCCACAACTGCCAGGCACTTCGTGAATACCCTGGGAGCGGAGGACAGTCTAAAGGGCAGTACGCGGTACTGGTAATGATTCCCTGCCACCACAAATCTTAGATATTGCCGGTGGTCCGGATGAATAAGGATGTGTGTATAAGCATCCTTTAGATCCAAGGAGCATAGCCAATCTCCCTGCTGGAGATAGGGCAGTAGGGTTCCAAGGGTAAGCATCTTGAACTTTTCCCGCTGCAGGAACTTGTTGAGGTTGCGTAGAGCCCTACAGACGTAGTTTGTTGTCGCCGCTGAAAAAGTTGATTTCTTTAGTTTATTCTGTTATTTTCTCGGTTTGTGTGTCCTCTTCCCGCCGGGCCTCGCCGAAGTGGCCCGTTCACAGTTTTTATTTTCTTTTTTTCTCTCCAACTGGCGTTCCCGCCTGTTTCTCCTTCTTCCCTGGCAGCGCGGTCTTTCGACCTTGCAGAGGCCCTTTTTCCCCCGATGGCTGCCAGCGGGTTTAAAAAGTGTGATCGTTGTGTCAAACTCATGTCTCTTACTGACACGCATGACTGCTGCCTCCGCTGCCTCGGGCCCGAACATAACCCTATGAGTTGCGGTCCGTGCAGAAAGATGTCTGTCAAGGGACATGCACTCAAGGCCTTTGGACACCTTGGGAAGCCGCCCAGCAGATAAACTTCCTGGAGCTCCGGGCGATCCACCTAGCTCTGCGGGCCTTCTCTCACCTCACGTTTTGTCAGTCCGTACTGGTGCAGACGGACAATCAGGTTGCAATGTTCTACGTGAACAAACAGGGGGGCACGGGCTCCCTCCTTCTATGCCAGGAGGCTCGGAGACTGTGCTCTTGGGCAGTCGGTCACGACATCCTCTCAAGGCGGTTTACCTGCCAGGGCAGGACAATTGCCTGGCGGACAAACTGAGCCGGATTTTGCAGCCGCACGAATGGAGGTTGAACCCCGCAGTGGTCCAGCAGCTCTTCCGCCGGTGGGGCTCTCCCACCGTGGATCTCTTTGCCAGTCCCCTGAACCGGCAGCTTCCCAGGTTCTGCTCCCGGCACCCGCATCCGCTCAGAGTAGCGCCGGATGCTTTCCTCATCTCGTGGTCCACGGGTCTGCTGTATGCCTTCCCTCCCACACCACTTGTGTCCCGGACGCTGTTCAAAGTTGTCCAGGACAGGGCCTCCGTGATCCTGGTAGCGCCCCGGTGGCTGAGACAACCGTGGTTCCCTCTGCTTCTACAGCTAGCAGTGGACACCCCTCTTCCTCTGGGGTTTCGGCCCGATCTCCTGACCCAAGATCAGGGTACTCTTCTGCACCCCAACCTCCGGGCCCTGCACCTGATGGCCTGGCTGCTGAAAGGGTAGTCCTAGCTCTGCTTCTGCTACTCCCGGAGGTGGAAGCCGTCGTCCTAGCGTCTCGGCGTCCTTCCACCCGGAAGTCTTACGCCCTTAAATGGCATCGCTTCTCGGTCTGGTGTTCTCAGCGATCTGAGGACCCCTTCGCCTGTTTAGTATCGGTGGTACTGCAGTATTTGCTTCACCTCTCCGATCTAGGCCTCAAATCCAACTCTGTCAGAGTCCACCTCAGTGCTCTCTCCGCGCACCATTCACCGGTGGAAGGCCAGCCTCTTTCCTCGCACCCCTTGGTGGCGTGTTTTCTTAGAGGCCTCCTTCTGCTTAAACCTCTGTTGCGTCCTCCAGCCCCTGACTGGGACCTCAATGTGGTTCTGCAAAGGCTTACCTGTCCGCCTTTTGAACCCATGGCTACCTGCCCTCTTCGTTTCCTATCCTGGAGAACTCTCTTCTTGGTAGCCCTTACTTCCGCGAGGCGCGTAAGTGAGCTACAAGCCCTAGTGTCGGAGCCCCCGTACACTAGGTTCTACAGGAATAGGGTAGTCCTAAGGACGCACCCTAAGTTTCTTCCAAAGGTGGTCTCCCACTTTCACATCAACCAGGAGGTGGTTCTTCCGACCTTCTTTCCCAGGCCGCATACCAGTTGAGTTGAGTCTGTTCTGCATACCCTGGACTGTCGAAGAGCCTTGTCATTCTACCTTGATCGTACACGAGAGCATAGAAAAGCTGTCCAGCTTTTCGTATCTTTTGACCCCAATCGGTTGGGGGTACCTGTCTCTAAGCGTACCCTGTCCATCTGGGTGGCCGACTGTATCGCCTGGGCTTACGGGGCAGCCGGCCTCTCCTTGGAGAGTCGCGTCACGGCTCATCGTGTCCGGGTGAAGGCTGCGTCCGTGGCTCATCTTCGCTCTGTTCCATTGGCAGACATCTGCCGGGCCGCTACTTGGTCTACAAGCCAGACCTTTGCTGCTCATTACTGCTTGGAGTGGGAGTCCCGCAGGGACACTGCTTTCGGTCAGGCAGTCCTCCACAATCTCTTTGAGGTTTAGGCAACTCCTACCCTCCGGCCCTGGTGTTGGGCTACCGGCCGGATTCGTATTCAGAGAAGATTCCTCCCTCTGTACTGTTGAGCTTGGGGGAGCTCTTTAGGCTAGAGGTCTCCGGTAGCCTTAAGCTTGGGAGTCCCATAAGTGAGGACTGACTTCCTGCTTGGTCCTGGAGAAAGAGTAGTTACTCACCTGTAACAGGTGTTCTCCAGGAGCAGTAGGAATCAGTCCTCACTACCCTCCCTCCTCCCCTTGGAGTTGCAGTCATTCTTATTGCATAGCTTTGCTAACTTTTTTGCTGTCTTCCGCTATGTTATCAGACTGAGCAAGATGGCATCCCTGGGCGGGAAGGGGACCGCGCATGCGCGCTGCAATTCCCAAAGGCTTTCTGCGAAAGCTGGGGAAAATTGCTCCGCAAGGGCTCCGTCGGCACCCATAAGTGAGGACTGATTCCTACTGCTCCTGGAGAACACCTGTTACAGGTGAGTAACTACTCTGTACTTCATAGAGATGCCTTTGGGCTTGCCCACGATGACATTTTGGCTTTAAAGCCCCGGCGGGAGGCTTCTACCTCCAAAGCACTAACGGGATTTCAGGCTGTTCCCGGGGTTTTCACCTCGGTGGACATGCCTCAGCCATGTCCGGTGGTGGTATCCGCTTTTAGCGGTGCCGGTACCCCGGCATCGGCAATGGTGCTGGATGAAACATTCCACACCGATGATCGCAGTCGAGCGCTCTCAGTATCCTCGGTGCCGTTAGAGCCGCTACTGACCGGTCTTCCCACATCGGTCCTGGTACCGATGCTGGTATCCACGTCGGTACCCTCCAGGTATGCATCGATAGACTCGCTTCTTTCGATGCCGAGTCTAGAATCGATCTCCAGTCTGGATGATTGGGTACCGACCCATCTCGGTACCGACTGCAGATGGTACCGTAGACATTCCACCGATGATCAACGTCTGCCACATTCGGTTTCCACGGTACCAATAGTACCATTACAGACTGATCTTCCTATATTGGTGTCACCGGCGGTACCGATCTCGGTACCGGTATCGACATCAACATCAGTGTCGGTACCTCCTATGCTCCTTTCAGCCGGCTCGCTTCCCTCCATACCGAGTTTGGAATCGATCCCTAGCATGGACGATTTGCTACTGACCAGTTGCGGTACCACTTTTCAGCGGTACCGACAACTATCTTTCAAAGATAATCCGATGCTCCACCCCTCCAGATCTTCTACAGAATCTGTATAAACCGGTGGATGCTAGAACTAGTTCTTCAACAGATTTAGTTCTTCCTCCTCTTCCTCGAGAACTCCCCTTTGGGGAGATTTCTTTTCAAGCTTTCCTGCTTGATATGGCCAAGTCTCTGGCCATTTCCGTACCTGGTCAAGACCCTGCACCAGGGGATCCACAACCTACACAGATCCCCTGTAGTTCACACAAAGTCATTATGTTTCCTTTGCATCAAACCTTGCAGGATCTTTTATTTAGAACGTGGGAAACTCCTCTAATGGTATCCCCACCTTCTAGGGCAACTGATCTCCTATACAGGGTGCCCCCTTCTCCAGGTTTTCAAAAGCCTCAGCTCCCCCATCGTTCTCTTGTTGTAGAATCAGCAATGAGGCGTGTTAGGAGTAATAAAAAGCACTATTCTTATCCGCCAGGTCGTGAGGCTAAGACACTAGATGCCTTTGGACGTCAAACTTTCCAGGCATCTGTGCTTTCAGCAAGAATCCTTTCATATATTTTTTATATGGGATTATCTCTTGAGGCGGTCACAAAAGATTTATTGCTTTTGACCCCTTTCCTCCAAGAGCCTAAAAGAGCAGATTTTTCTGTGTTAGTCAGTTATGCTCAAAATATTTCTAAGTTCCTTACTTGTGCTTCCCTAGACTCTTTCGAGTCTGTTAGCAGAACTTCTGCTATAGCCATAGGAGCACGACGTAGAGCCTGGCTCCAAGCTTCAGACTTGGACACATCTGTACAAGATAAACTGGGAAATGCTCCTTGCACTGGAGAGAATCTCTTTAATAAAGAGACTTTACTCCAGGCTGCTCAGTTAACCACTGGCACTATTGCTTTCAGAGGCTTGGCTATGCCTTCCTCTATCCCAGTTTGTAGAAAGTCTGCTAATAAGCTTTGTTCCCTTAATGGGAGAAGGTTTTATCCATCTTCTACCCATCATGCAGATCCTCCCAGGCAAGGGAAACAATCAACCAGGCTCAGGAAATCACAACCTCAACGGGTTCAGCAAACCCAGCAGCCGCAGGGTTGCTAATAGACTCTTCCCTGAATCCTTTTTCCTGTTTGAGGTTTGGATCCTGTAGTTTGCTTCCTACCACTACAAGCATCTACATCAATTCCATCCTAACTTTACATATGTCCCTCTTAGGGGGACATCCTAACTATCAGCTCCATGAGCTTCTTAAGTCGATTATGCTCTACAGGTTATACAGTTACTCCTCATCATCTGCACTACTCAGAGGAGTAACAACTGTCAATAAGGTTGCCTTTACCTTTGACTTTTTCTCCTGTATCCGCATATCTCTTATTACTTCAAAGATTTACTCCACCGTAAGTCTTCTTTTCAACTCTGCCACTCTACTAAGACATTTCGTCTGTAAGAGTGATACCACTTGACTGAGGGCTTCTCCTTAAGCCCTAGGTTTTCTTTCAGAGTTGTCTCCCTCATGCATTCTTAATTTTTCTGGCAGCTCTCGGACAATAGTGGAGTCTTACCACTCCTACTTATGTCTGTATTTCTTTCCCAATCTTGGGACATAAGATTTCTACTGCTGCCCTATCAATAGTTAGAACTGCAAGGGTTCTTACTGGCTAGACCACTGACTTGCTGACCAAGCTACCAGGGCTTGTTCTCCAATTTCAACGGTTCTGGCCTTACCTCTAGGTCCCAGAAGGTTTTAAAACCTTTTCTGGCTATTGTTGCAGACACATTACCTTATCTTCTATCCTTAGCCTTCCCCAATCCTTGGGCTTTTATTTATTTATTTAACAAGCACTTATATACCGCAGCTTCCAGAGATCAGCTGCGGTTCACAAATAACAGTCAACAAAACAATTTTTGTTTGCGGAATGGTTCATGATACCTACTGGCTCTTAAACACCAGTTTTTCTTCTAATTAACCTGCAACATGCTCTCTGCATCTCTTCGGAGCAGCTCTACACTATGGGGCCTTGTTAGAGAGCACATCATGTCAGATGGTTAGGAAGGGCTTTACCTAGTCATGCCTGCTGGGTTCTCCCTGCCCTTACCATTTTTCCATTAAAGGCTTCTTAAATAAACACAAGCCTTTAATTAAGAGAATACCTAAAGAATTATGCAATTCCCTGGGTTGCTTCACATCTCCAGGGGACCCCTTCACCAGGGATGGGTTTTTCTATCAGTATAGACCAGGGGTCACCAACCTGCGGCCCGTGGGCCGCAGAGGTCCCTTCGTGCGGCCTGCGAGGCTCTACCCCGGTTAACATTACGTGCGGCCCGCCAAGGATTCCTGCCATTGTATCCACGCGCTCGCTGCTCACCGACGACCACCTGCAAGCATCCCTTCTCCTGTCAGTGTCATCTGTGAAGCCGGACTTTAAGCGTTTGTCTGCTAGCATGAATCATCAGCCATCTCATTAAATTCAATAAAGGTGATCAGCCATTGTTTTCATAATTTTGCGTTTGTTGTTTTTTTTCGCGGGGAGAAGGGGGGTGCGGCCCGCGAGGCTCCCGGTAGTCGGCTGTGCAGCCCACGGCCCTCTGGAGGTTAGTGACCCCAGGTATAGACAATCCTTGTCTTGTCTTTTTCCTTCCATCCTCAACTCTTCATGGCATAATCCATGTTGAGCACAAGAATGCACCATACCCCTTTTTACCCTCATCAGGGGTACATATGGTATTTTTATTGCATCTTTTCTCCAGCTGCCTGCTGGAGTTATGGAAGAATTCAGACTTACTATCTGCAGATTTACAACATCCTCTGCATTTTCCAGGTAGGTCTCCATTCCTGGTTGTCCCTGAACTAGAGTTCTTAGAGGACTTTAGACTTCTCTTGCCAGTGAGAGAACTCCCTGGGCTTCCTATCCATACCCAGGAAGTACAGATTCTCTAACTATCTTCCCAAGCAGGTACCCCCCTTCTTGTGGTTAGATAAATCTTTCTCTCTTCACATAACCTATGTGTGGACATGGGTATGTATATGTTTATTTATTTATTTAACACTTCTTATATACCGCGCTGTTATCAGTGCGGTTTACATTCAACAACGAGAGCTCAGTGCAGTCAAAACTGTTTGAGTTTACATTATAACAGGTGTTAGAACTTGGACAATACAGGGTAACTATTTACATGTTGTCATGTATATGTGTATCTATCTATCTATATATCTATCTATATATATATATTTGCATGTATATGGACATCTGCATGTCTATGCTCATATATATCTATATATATTTTTTTATATACATACATGAGGGATGTATCTCTATTTCCCTATCTATATCTATATATTTCGCAATATATGATAGTGGGTAGATATATCTCTATATACTATTTCCATCTGTCTGCCTCGATATATATACTTATACATTTATATATATTCCCCTACGGACTTGACAGATACTCTCTATCCCTTTCCATGCTGTCCCAGCATACTTAGGGTTCTCCATAATCAACCACTTCCTTTAGTAGTTGAGGAGTTTTTTTGTACCATGCCTTTCAGTTTAAGTACACCTGAAGCCCTCCATATACTTCCTTTCCAATTAGGAGGGACTTTCTGACTCTTCAGAAGATGAGGCTACACTGCCTCATCACTCCTCTTTGTTATCGGATATTGGGATCTTTAAAGCTCCCTTCTCCTATAAGAACTTTGTCCCTTTAAAGTCAAAAGAGATTCAGTTTTTATCTAATAGGAACTTCCGCGTTTTCCGCAAAGTCCTACCTCATTGAACTACCTCAGTTCCACTTGGTTGTTTCTTCTCACCCTAAGGGTTCTAACCTCAACCTGTTTTTTTTGTACAGTTATCTACCTCTCCTTGCATTGAGGTACTCCCTGGGGATATTCTGTTCATATCCACAAATCCACATGAACCTCCATATACCCCTTTACAATATCACCAGGTGAGGTCCAGGTTGGTTTATTGCTCCCAATATTACCACTAAGTATCACCTGCACAGAGACTCCTATCTAGGCATCCTGTTTGGTCCTGCTGTTCCACAGCACATCTTTTTAGTTCAACTCCTACCCTCCATGGGTTTCGGTAAAATAGCATGGCTCTCAAATTCGCAACATGCTGGGACTCCTCCAGGCATCTCAGCTTGGGAGTCCCCATATGTGAAGACTCATTCCTGCTTGTTCCTGGAGATAGCACAGTTACTTACCTGTAACAGGTGATCTCTGGGAACAGCAGGAATAAGTCTTCACAACCCACCCACCTTCCCTAGGAGTTGCATTTTTCTATCTCTATCTTTCCCTTTCTCTCTCTCTCTCTTTGTCTCAGCTTTAAAACTTAACTGAGGAGAGACAGTTGGGAAAGGTGGGAAGGCAGCACGCAGGCGTGTTGGGATGCTTTCAAAAGCGTTCTGATTGGACGCTGGGGAGCGTTCCCGCACAGACTCCGTCAGTACCGACGTACCCATATGTGAAGACTTATTTCTGCTGTTCCCAGAGATCACCTGTTACAGGTAAATAACTGTGCTTTCTCTCCCTGGACACATCAGATCGCCTCAGGACTTTGGCCATTGAGGTGCAGCGCCATCACACAGTGTTGGCACGGTCCATACTTTGCCTACTAGGCCACATGGCACCCACAGTCCATGTGGTCCCTAATGCCTGCCCCCACATGCAGGCAGGTCAGTGATGCCTCCACTCACAGTGGACACAAGCCATGGGCAGGCTCTTTGACAGGGTCTCAGTGTCCCGTCAACTAGCAGAATTGCTTGACTGGTGGCAGGGCGCACAGTACCTGCAGAAGAGCATGCCCTTCCAGCCCCCAAACCCCCAGAGAGTCCTCACCACAGATGCGTCCCTGCTGGGCTGAGGTGCCCATTGTGAGGAACTGCACACATAGGGCAAACAGTCCCTAATGGAGAGCCATCAGCAGATCAACCTGCTGGAGCTCAAAGCCATTTTTCTGGCAATCAAAGCTTTCCACCACCGCCTGTAGAACCAGTCTGTACTAGTCCAAACGGACAACCAGGTCATGATGTTCTACCTGAACAAGCAGGGAGGGCACAGGGTCTCAGCACCTCTGCCAGGAGTCAGTAGCCCTCTGCTCATACATGCTGGGCCAAGACAATGCGGCTGTTCCCACTCTTGGGAAACCCGAGTCTGGACCTCTTTGCCAGTCCAGCCAATACTCAGCTGCCCCACTTCTGCTGTCCCCAACCGCATCTGTCTCAGATAGCAGCAGACGCCTTCCTCATCTCATGGTAAGTAGGCCTTCTGTATGCCTTCCCTCCTATGCCACTAATTGCCTGGACCCTCTTCAAGGTCCTGAGGGACAAGGCCTTCCTGATCCTCTCTGGGGAATGCCCCGGGGCTACTTACCAAGGAGGAGGGCTTGCTTCTTCACCCCAACCAGGATTCCCTGTCATTAACAGCATGGCTGCTGAGCGAGTCACCTTAGCACCCTTCAACCTCCAAAGGGAGGTGGAGGAAGTCCTCCTGGCCTCTTGTAAGGACTCCACGAGATGGGCCTATGCCTTCATGTGGCGCAGATTCTCAATATGATGTGTGGAGTAACGGGTAGACTCATTCTCTTGCCAGGTGCATATGGTGCTGCAGTACTTGCTTCACCTTTCACAGACTGGACTCAAGTCCAACTCCGTCAGAGTGCACCTGAGCGTGCTCTTGGCGCACCATCACTCTGTAGAGGGAAAACCTCTTTCTGCGCTGTCCCTCATTACCCAATTTATGCGGGGCTTGCAGCTCTCTAAGCTGAAATCCTGCTGCCCCTGGTGGAATGGGATCTCAATGTGGTTTTCGATGCAACTCAAAAGGCCACATTTTGAACCTCTGGCTACCTGCTATTTGCGTTATCTATCCTGGAAAGTTATCTTTCTGGTGGCGTTCACCTTTGCCCACAGATTCAGCGAGCTTCAGGCCTTGATGGCTGAGCCACCTTACACCAGGTTCTACAAGAATAGGGTCGTGCTTCGCACACATCCTAAATTCCTTCCAAAGGTGGTATCCGCCTTTTACCTCAACCAGGAGGTGGTGGTCCCCACCTTCTTCCCATGTCCTCATGCTGGCGAGGTAGTGGCCATTCTCCATACTCTGGACTGTAAGAAGGCCCGGTCCTTCTATCTGCAACATACTCAGGTCCACCCCAAAGCCTCGCAGCTTTTAGTTTCCTACAACCTCAGTCGACTAGGGGAGGCTGTTACCAAGTGGACCCTATCCACCTGGGTGGCAGATTGTATGCTTCGCCCACGATCAGGCTGGGCTCTCGTTGGAGCGCCGGTCACGAGCCCAATGTCAGAGCTATGGTGACTTCTGTTGCAAGACTATGCTCTGTTCTATGGTAGACATCTGCCGGGCAGCACCTGGTTCTCATTTCACACCTTTGCAGCTCACTACTGCCTGGAGAGAGAGTCTCGATGGGATAGTGCCTTCGGCCAGGCCGTGCTCTCTTGGGATTTAGGCAACTCCTGCCCTCTGACCCTTCTTGTTCAGACATATTGATTTTGTAAGGAAGACCCGGAAACAGTGACTTACCTCGTAGCTGGCTGTGAAGTTCTGATGGTGGAAATTTCTATACAGAAAGACACAACAAAGGAGCACACATCATACATTGGAAACTTTGTAAACACTACAACATCACTGTGCCTGAAAAACACTGAGATCATGACCCTAAGAGAATTAGAAAATGAAGAGGTTTTGATCATCTTTGACATTCCCATTCTGACTGATAAGAAACTGGATGTGAGGAAACCTGATGTAGTGGTAAAGGAGAAAAACACCAGAATGGCATTGATAATAGGTGTCTGTACCAAGTGATTATTCTGTGAATCGCGTAGAGGCAGAAGATCCTGAAGGAATGCAGTCTGAGTCCAAAAAAATGTGACAAAGATAATGAAATATTTCCCATCATATGGGGAGCCACAGAAAGAAGAATTTCCAAGCTCATCTTGACAAACTACCCATACATGTTACATCTTACGAACTCCAGAAAGAAGCTCTCTTTGGCATGATGCAAGTACTGTGCCAAACATTAGCAGTAAATTTGAGAGACTGAGATCATACTCCACATACCCTGGCTTAGGAGAGAGGTTCACAACTATCGTCGTATGCGCAAAACTAGCTCATATGGAGAAACTGCACTGTGAGCAAGGAAATCTCTCTAAATTATAGAGTAATTCATGAATAAAATTGTTTTATCAAATTCTGTTACACTAATAATGTAGCTCTAGTAGTGATATTATCCAATGAAGACTTAAAAAATGCTGAAAGGTATAGACTGTCTATTGAAACAGAGTCCATATCCATCACTACCCTCTTGCTTCTTCCCCCTAGGCACATGATATATCTGGGTAACCAAACTTTCTTGTGGTTTTGAGATTAACACATCCTTAACATCCATAAACCACAATTCTCTTCATGACAATAGTCAAATTTTTGGAAGTTTTTAATAATTTAATGTTCTTTGATTTATTTAAGTTCTCTATCGTTTCTAGCTTGAAATGCAAAGTCAAACTATTCTTTACAAAACTTTGTGTTCTTCTGAACTATGGCCATTTGAGTCTCTGTAGAACCTAGTTGTTGGGCTAAATTACCCCATTTAGCTTCTTGGTCTTTAGCTACAACTTGCACTGAGAACTATGATTAAAATCATCTGTAGTACCTGAGGACCGGAGAGTGGCTGATGTAATGCCAGTTTTTACAAAGAGTTCCAGGAGTGATCCAGGAAGCTACAGACTGGTGAACTTGACATCTCTACCGGGCAAAATGGTAGAAATCATCATAAAGAACAAAGCTACTAAACATGTAGATAATCATGGTTTAATGGCAGAAAGCCAACATAGATCTAGCCAAGGAGGGTCTTGTCTTGCTAATCTTACATTTTTTTTGAAGGTCTAAACAAATAGGTGGATAAAGGTAAACAGGTTGATATCGTGTATCTGGATTTTCAGAAAGCCTTTGACAAGGTTCCTCAGGAGAGACTTGTGGAAATTGAAAAGTCATGGGATAGGAGGCAGCATACTATTGTGGATTAGGAACTGGTTAAAATACAGAAAACAGAGTAGGGCTAAATGGCCAATTTTCTCAATAGAATAAAGCAAATAGTGGAGTACGTAGCCTAGTGGTTGGGGCAAGGTACCACAGGCCGGAAGGTAGGTGGTTCAAATCCCACTAGAGGACAGCAACCTTGGGCCGGAAGGACTGGGGTTTCTAGTCCCACAGGCGCTCCTTGTGGTCTTGGGCAAGCCACTTAACCCTCCATTGCCCATGTTCCCTGTAAGTATTAGTGTATGTGTGTCATATCCCCTCGTGTTAAATGTATCCCCCAACCGCTTTGACCCGGTGAAAAGCGGGATATAAATGCAGCTAAATAAATAAATAAAGTACTTCAGGGATCTGTGCTGGGCCTGCTGCATTTTAACATATTTATAAATGACCTGGAAATGGGAATAACGATTAAGGTGATCAAATTTGCAGATGATACACAATTATTCAAAGTTGTTAAAACACAAGAGGGTTGTGAAAAATTGCAAGAGGACTTGGAAAATTAGGAGACTGGGCATCCAAATGTAACCCTTTGTGTCCCAAGAAAAAACATTTTTTAAATCAAACCATTTCAGGCAAATCTAGGTCAAACATATCTCAAATGTATTAGATAAAACAAAATTTTGATTAAAACAAGATTATATATTAAATAGCAGAAATGGGACTTTTCAGTCCCGTTGGCATGGAACGAAAGAAAGACACTAAATGGTACATGAAGTTTATAAACACAGGAATATGTTATGAAAACTAAATGAAAATTTGATAAAACATTGTTTATTTATGGATTATTTAATAGTCCTTCACATTTCAATGATGTTAGACTGATTAGTCTTCTGGTTTGGATGTTTTCCATGGTAACTGGCAAAACAATTGAACTTTGAGTTTCAGCAGAGATGAACTTTGCAGAAGCTGCAATATGAATATGGCCTTAATTCTCTTTTCTGTTTAGAACACTCTGGGCAGTGACCTCTACTATCTCAAAATTGAGGCCAGCGACTTCCTCTGTTAGCTGAGGCAGCTTCTGAATCCACCGTCTGCCACCTCCGAACTACGCTGTCACTGACTGACTTGTGTGCCAATAATCCACCTACTACAGATCTAGTAAAATCCAGCAGTGAAACTTTCTCCACTATTTCACAATACACTCTGAATGAGTTTACCAGGGTTATATCCATCATTCCAAAGAATAGCCTGTGCCACCATTTCTTTGACTTCCTGTCATGTCCATACAAAGAGCGCAACATGTCTGCATGATCAACTCCCCCCATGTAACTGTTATAATCAATAAGTAATGGTGAATCAACCTGAATGTTGCTACCATCTTTCATTCTTCGAGCGGCTTCTACTACATCTGTTTCATGTGCTGTTGATAGCATGTGCACAGTTCTGTTGTCCTTCCATTTCATAAACGCTATTCCACTATCGGACACACGCCAGTCACAGTCACCACTCTTCAACTCCTTGTCTGCTTTGAGATTTGGAAGAAACTTTCTGTCTGGTCTTACAGTGCAGCAGGCATATATACCTTTCTTCAACAGGTACTGCAGCAGAACAACAGATGAAAAGTAATTATCAAACTACAGCACATGATTTTTGTGCTGTAGTGACTCTGAGAGGCTTGCTACAACTTGACCTCCTAACCAAGGCTTTCCATAGCAGTGTCAGTGACTTGAGAAGACTTTCCTTGGTATACCTCAAACTGATGAATATAACCACTTGTTTCAGCTCGACACCAAATCTTGTAGCCTCTTTTGATTGGCTTCATTGGTTTATACTGCTTTATTGAGCTGCAACCTTTGAATAAAATCATAGCTTCATCAATTGACTGCATCTGTGATGGAACATACAGCTGTTGATATTGCATGTTTAGCTGTGTAATCAAAGGTCTTAGTTTGAATAAACGATCAAGTATGTTTTGTTCCAAATCATTATTGTCTGCCGCATGAAGAATATGTAGAAGTTTGGAAAAACGGTTTTTGGACATTGCCTCCTGTATCATTTTGACACCCAAATCCATCTGTGCACTCCAATAATTTTTGTATGACGGCAACTTGTGATAACCCATGAGGAAGTTGATTCCCAAAAACACAAGCAGCTCATTTGCTTCAATTGGAGATATAGACTTCTCTCCATATTTCAGCTGACGCCAAACTGCATAACGGTTTGATTGGGATACAATATTTTCCACAATGTCTGGTGACAAGAATGTCAAAAAGTAATCAACAGGACTGCTGCAGGCAGCAAAAATATCCTGAGCTGGACCACAAGTTCCATCCACAAACAATATCTTCTTATCAGCCATCTTCTTTTTGTGCCACTTGATGTTGTCCTGGGTTTCTGCTAATCGAACAGTCTTTCTCTGCTTCTCCACTACCTCTTCTTCCGGTATATCATTTGTGCCATTCGGATACTTTCGCTTACCATGAGTGACTCTACCCTGTTCAACACTGTCTCTATGACCAGGTTTCTTACAAATTGCCATAACAGTTGGAGTAGCTTCAATTTCATGTTCACTTTCAGATAATAACATGGATGCATCGTCATCAGTCGTGTTTTCACCGTTGTCTGGTATTTGAGCGTCAGCTACTTCATATTTTCGACGGTAAAATATAGATGTTGAAAAAGCCATCCTTAGATTCTAAAAAGAAATATGACATTCACCAAGTATTTTTCCATGTGTCGGTTTTATGTGTCAGTATTCTGTTACTATAGGCCGATTCTTCCAAAGTATTGAATAACAGTAATGTCTAAATTGCTGTGGACAACTTGCTGACTTATTATAATACTATTCATGTACTATAGATGAATAACAACTAAACAGAAATTATTATGGACAAATATTTCATTTGGGCACGTTGCCATTTGAACATCACCTAAGCCTGTTATACCTGTTGCCTAGTAATGCTAGTTTACCAACGGGACTTCTCAGGCACACCAATGCAGAATGTTTTATTGTGATATATTTCACCAGATTTTAGCTAAATACTGCACTAACACTATCTCAACACACATTTATACAAAGATTTTACCTTTTATGCGATTTTTTTTGTCTAGATGTGTTTCCTGAAGAAATAGCAAGAATGGCGATTTGTTCTCGTGACGCTAGCACAGCATCCAAACAAAGATTGACCTAGATATCTTGTCACTACTGACACCTAGCGAACATAATTGTTACTTTGAATAATGGGACTACAAGGTCCCAATGGCACACAAACGGTTCATGAAGGTTTTAAATATTTTTTATGCAGTTTTCACCAACGGGATTGTGAAAAATTGCAAGAGGACTTGGAAAATTAGGAGACTGGGCATCCAAATGTAAGATGATATTTAATGTGGACAAGTGCAGTTATGCACCTAGGAAAGAACAACCGAAACTACAGTTACATGATGCAAGGTTCCACGTTAGGAATCGCTAACCAGGAGAAGGATCTCAGCATCATCGTGGATAATGTATTGAAACCCTGTGCCCAGTTTGTAGCGGTGGTCAAGAAAGCAAGCAGAATGCTAGGAGTCATAAAGAAAGGAATGGAGAATAAAAAGGAGGATATTCTAATGCCTCTGTATCGTTCTCCTCCTCTAGCCCTGTTCAGATCCAGGCTAAAAACCCACCTCTTTGAAGCTGCTTACTCTTGTCCTACTACTACTAATCATTTTTATAGCGCTACAAGGTGTACGCAACGCTGTACAAAAGATGTAAAAGAGAGTCCTTGCTCATCAGAGTTTACAATCTAATCGAGATGAAAAAAACATCGCAAAACTGGGAACTAGAGTATGGTAAGATGCACATAAGTAGTAAACAAGAGAGGTAAGGATCATCAGGATCCAAAAGCAGCCTCTACTTATAAGCATCTTACCATACTCTAGTCCCCAGTTTCACTGTGTGTTTTGTCTTGATTAGACTATAAGCTCTTTGTCTTACATCTATTTGTACAGCACTGTGTATGCCTTGTAGTGCTATAGAAATGATTAGTATTAGTTCCATGGGGTGACTGCACCTTGAATATTGTGTGCAAGTCTGGTTGCCATATCTTAAAAAGGATATAGTAGAATTAGAAAAGGTACAGAGAAGAGCCACCAAAATGGTAAAGGGGATGGAAGGATACCCCTATGAGGAAAGGCTTAAAAGGTTAGGACTCTTCAACTTGGGAAAAAGACAGCTAAGGGGAAATATGATAGAGGTCTATAAAATAATAAATGTAGTGGAATGGGTAAACGTAGATCGGTTGTTTACTAGGGGACTCACAATAAAGCTACAATGTAGCTCATTTAAGACTAATCAGAGAAAATATTTTTTCACTCCACGCATAAACTCCTGGTATTCGTTCCCAGAGGACGTAGTAAAAGCTGTTAGTGTAGCTGGCTTTAAAAAAAGGTTTAGACAAGTTCCTGAAGGAAAAGTCCAAAAAAACATTATTAAAGAGGACCAGGGAAATCCACTGCTTAGCCTGGGATAAACAACATGGAATCTGTGTATCTTTTTGGAAACCTGACAGATACTCGTGACCTGGATTAGCCACTGTTGGAAACAGGATACTGGGCTTGATGGATCCTTGGTCTGACCTTGTATGGCATATCTTATATTTTCTTATGAGAAATATTAGTACACGCTGTGGCTTTAGTCCTTAAAGCTTCCCCAATATCATCCAAGACCAACCTTTTTGCCAGCTGGAAGCTCCTTTTTTCAGGACCAAGCAGAAAGTCTGTCCTCACATATGAGTGGAATTGGCACCGATGGAGCCTGCACGGTAACCACTTCCCAGCTTTTATAGAAAGCCTTTGGGAGTTCTACCATGCATGTGTGGTCACCTTCCTTGGGAAAAACTTGGCTTATCACGGTTTTTTTTCTTTTTCCGTGCGATTCTTCGCTTGGCCATGTACCATTATCTTCCCATATCCAGAATCGTTGCTTCTTCAGTGTCGCATTTTTCTCGTGTTCCTTCTTTTTTCTTTACTCGGTGCGCAAGTTTTCTCCGGGAGCAAGCAAGAAGTCAGTCCTCACATATGGGTGACATCAAAGCCGACAGAGCCCTGCACGGAAGCATCTCCCCAGCTTTCAAGAAAGCCTTTAGGAGATACACCACTCATGCGTGATCCCCTTCCCACCTGTGTGTGCCATCTTGCCTCAGTCTCTCTTTTTTTTTTTTTTTCTTTTTTTTTGGCGGAGTCCACGGGACGTGTCTCTGTTTTCCCCAGGAATTTTTCATTTCCCTGATCACATACCGGTTCCCTTTCCCGCCCCCCAAGCTTGCCTCGGCATCGCGTCTCGGGTTCGTGTTTTTTTTTTCCTTTTCTTGTTTTTGGCCAGTGCAATTTTGCGCTCTTTACACTGGCAGAGCCCTGGGTCTTTGACCTTGCTGGGGCCCTTTTCCCCCCCATGGCCTCGTTCAATGACTTCAAGAAGTGTGATCGCTGCTCATGGACCATGTCCCCTCACTGACACACATGACTGCTGCCTCCATTGCTTCAGGTCGGATCACGACCCCTTGGATGTGGCTTCTGTAAGAGGATGTCCTCCAAGGTCATTAAGAGTCATCAGCAGCAACATAAGATGATTTTCCAGAAGTCAGACTCTCCAACGATGCAGCACTTTAAGGCCCCATCCGGGACCCCGGAATCCCGAGGTGACCCCCGCTGCCTCCGACAGAGGCTATGAGCCCTCCGAGCAGAGCACCCAGGAGGTAGAACACAAGAAGAAGACATCCTCAAGGGCAGCATCTGTGGACTAGTCAGGGAAGGCTGGTAAGTCCCGCAGTCCACGCCACAATTCCGAGGGTTGGAATGGGAGCGGCTGACCATGGTCATCCAAGAGGAATCCATGGCCTCCCAAGAGGAATCCATGGCCTCCGGTGATCGGCCTCATTGGAGCCGGTGGTGGGCCCGATATTGTTGGTGCCCACGCCGAAGGCTACTGAGCCATCTGGACTGGAGACCAGAATAGAAGCCTTGGAGCGCAGCTTGTCTGCGTTCATGGCCCAGCAATGGGCCATGATGCCTGTTTCTGCCGGGTAATCTGCCTAGATCCACTGGGGCCTTGACCTTGAGGACATCCCCAGACATCGAACCGATCCTCAAGCGCAGTCTGCCTCAAGATATTCCTCGACTTCGGTCTCGATCCCAGTCCCAATCCTCTGGACTGAGTTCTTCCCTAGCCTCCAAGTGGCACAGATAGTCTGGCTCGGAGCCCGACCTTGACTGGGAGACCGAGGAATCTCTGGACACCTGTCACTACTGCAGCATGCCCTCGGACTCATCTCCCTCTGAGATCCATTGCTGGTCCCTTCCCCCCATGAAGATATGGTCTTCCTCAATTTCAAGCGGGACATGTCAAAGGCATTGGTGTTTGACACCGAGTCGGAGGAGGACACTTGCATAGAGGAGCTCGAGATCCTCCAGTATGAGGCCCCTCTGAAGGAGGCACTTACAATGGTATGCCTGGATCTGGCCGATGAGCATCGAACTCTGGTAGCACTTTCTGCCCAGGGCATCCAAGATGCAGGCACTCCCTACCTGGAGGCCCCGAGGAGTGCTGCTTCTGGCTCTTGAGCTGACACTTTTTTTTTTAAATTTGCATATATTTTTATACCGCCCCTTCCAGAGGTCAGGGGCGGTCTACATCATAACGATAAACTAGAAGAATTACATGTAACATGGCCTATTCCACCACCATGGAGTTGTGTGAAAGTTGTGCTTTCTGGAAGCCCGGGCCTCTTGCTTCTGCTGAGTCTGGGGAGTTCCACTGATAGACCTCTTCCTGACTCTGACCAACACTCAGCTGCCCCGCTTCTGCCCCTGCCAGCCGCACTCCTCACAGGTGGCAGCAGATGCATTCCTCATCCCATGGGTGGAGGGCCTTCTTTATGCTTTTTCACCTACGCTGCTGATTGCCAAGACCCTTTTCAAGGCTCAACACGATGAAGCATCACTGATTCCGGTTGCCTCCCGATGGCCCAGCCAACTGTGGTTCCTGCTGTGCCTCTGCTTGTCCTTGGTGCCCCCAGTTCCCCTGGGGAGTGCCCCAGATTTACTGTCTCAGGAGGAGGGCTCCCTCATACACCCCAATCTGTGGTCCCTGTTGCTAACAGCTGAGCTGCTAAAAGGGTAGCCTTGGCCCCATTCCACCTCTCAAGGGAGGTAGAGGAGGTCCATCTGGCCTCCCTTAGGGTTTCCATGAGACGAGGCTATGCCTTCAAATGGCGCAGATTCTCAGTGTGATGGGCAGAACGGCAAGTTATCCCGTTCTTGTGCTCTGTGCAGCTTGTACTGCAGTATTTGCTCCATCTGTTGTAGGCATGACTGAAGTCCAACTTGGAGTGGGGGAGTGGCCTAGTGGTTGGGGCAAGGTACTTCAGGCCGGAAGGTCGGGGGTTCAAATCCCACTAGAGGACAGCAACCTTGGGCCGGAAGGACTGGGGTTTCTAGTCCCACAGGTGCTCCTTGTGGTCTTGGGCAAGCCACTTAACCCTCCATAGCCCATGTTCCCTGTAAAATAGTTATCTCCAAGTTATAATGCCCTGTTCAATGTAATTTCAGTTTGTTCAATGTAAACCGCACTGATGCAGAAAAGCGCGGTATATAAGAGAATGTAAATAAATAAATAAATAAACTCGATCAGGGTGCACCTTAGTGCTCTAACAGCACACCACCACCTTATCGAGGTTAAGCACCTCTGTCCAGCCCATTGTGACCCACTTCTTATGGGGCCTCTTGTTATCCAAGCCCTATGTCCGCCATCCAGCAGCAGAGTGGGACCTTGATGTTGTGCAATCCAAGCTCATCGGGCCATCGTTCGAGCCCCTGGCTACCTGGCAAGAGTAGGTGTACCTGCCATTCCGTGCAGGTCACCCCTTCCCATGCCTTTGTTTAGGGGTGTATCCACCGCTCCATGTAGGTCACCCCTATTTGCTGAGATATAAGAGAGATGTTTATTTTGATTTTATCCTGTTGCTATAAGGGGATCCACTTTCTGTCCCATGCCATTTTGAATTCTGCCACTGTATTTGCCCCACCCCTTCCATCGGGAGGGCATTCCAAGCATCCACCACCCTTTCAGTGAAAAAGTATTTCCTTACATTGCCTTTGTTTACTCTCTTGCAGCTTCATGTTATGCCCTCTAGTTTTAAGACTTCCCTGTTTTTGGAAGAGGTTTGTTCGTTCATTAATACTCCTAAATATTTAAAGGTCTGAACCATATCTCCCCTGTCCCTCCTCTCCTCCAGAGTATACATATGTAGGTCTTGAAGGCTCTTCTCATAAGTCTTCTGATGCAGGCTCCAAATCATTTTGGTCACCTTCCTTTGAACCGTTTCCAGTCTTTTTATATCCTTTGCGAGATACTGTCTCCAAAACTGAACACAATATTCCAAGTGAGGCCTCACCAGCGACTTGTACAGTGGCATTAGTACCTCTTCCTTTCTGCTGGTAATTCCTCTTTGTATGCAGCCCAGCATCCTTCTGGCTTTTGCCACTGCCTTGTCACACTGTTTTGCCACCTTGAGATCCTCCGAAACAATCACTCGAGAAGGGAGCCTTGTAGGACTCCTGAAGCTAGTGGGAGAAGGTTGGATGTGGATGTGTTAAACATAACCACAGGACTTCATGCAGCACACAGGTTCTGTGATGTGACACTGTTGCCTGGATTCTCGGTTGCTTTTTGATGCGAAACCAGAATAAAACAATTAAGTCTCTTTCAGTTTTTGGAAACTGTGTAAGTTTAGCTACTTTTAAACTAAAACTTGCTAACTTTTAATTTGTTTCTTTCAGTTGTTAGATTGTGGGTACATTGGTTTTATACTTTATTTTATCCTCAGTGTGTCTGTGAGTAGCAGGGAGTCCTGGTGACAGAGAATATTACTACTACTGCTGCTACTAAGCATTTGTATATTGCTACAAGGTGTATGGTGTGACATTATCATCTCACCCTGTTTTTGAGATTGCTCTGTGTTCTGATCCAGAATTATAACCGTCTTTTAAGTGTAGGCTATTTGTATATATTTTATATACTGTCTCCTTGAAGACACTCAAGATGGATAACCGTATCAACAAAACAAGCCCTATATTATACCCAAACCCCCCAACCCCTTTAGAAGCCAGGCATCCGAAACATGTGTTGAGATTAATTTGTAATCCATTGCAGGTACTGAAACATCCACAAACCTGCATCAAAAGCTTTACTACCATATTCTGGGGACTGAACAATCCAAGGACGTTTTGTGTGCCGAGTTTCCTGATGAGCCCAAATGGATGGGCGGGGTAGAGGTGAGTTTTTGAAGCATGTCTTTTTACAGCATATTGGGGTGTATGGATTCTTGTGTTGATGGACAAACTGGTGTGATTGTATTTTTCTATCATGCCAGGAGCCTCACATTTTAGGGCAGTTCCATCCTTGCCAAATCCACTTCTGCTTTCAGGAGTAATACTAACCTTGTGAGTCCATACATATCCATGATAAAATTAAGGGGCTTGTTCACTAAGCAGCGGTAGCGGCTTCCAATTGATATCTGAGCCGCGACCCCATTGATTTCAGTGGAGCCGCGGCTCAGATATCAGTCGGAAGCCACTACTGCTGTTTAGTAAACAAGCCCCTAAGAGTCAAAGCCTCTTGTGTCAGGTGGTTGAGTAGGCAGTGTGATTTGAGCAGTCTGTGGTAATATGAATAGTGTGCACCTATTCTCTTTTTAGCTTTATGCTGAAAGTTAAGAATTCTTGTTCCGTTTGACTTCAATGGGGATTGCACAAGCTGGCATTTACAAATGGTTCCTTCTTGCCATTGCTATATCTTGGCTATCCATTTTTTAAATGTGCTTGTTTATTTTGGCTTGCACGTGCTCTCCCATCCACGCTCTTGCCACTTATGCTTTATTCTCTGGGGGAAAGCCGAGAGTAGATGAAGCCTCAGGATAAGTGAACATTAATTTATTGGCATGTTTGGGATAGAGGAGAAATTGTAGGTTTATTTTGAAAAGTGTGTTTTGTTTTTTTAATTTCATTAAATAAGCAAATATGAATTCTCATAGAAAGATGATGGCAGAAAAAGACCACATGGCTATCTAGTCTGTCCTTCCATATCAGCTACAGTAGTGCTCTTTTTTTCAGATCTCTTGTACATATTCATTGTGATTATCCTGAAAATCTGACTGACTAGGTTTGTCCCAAGGACTGGGTTGAGAACTACTTTTTTTTTTTTAGAGATGTGAAAGTAATTTTTTTTAGATTTAGGTAGTCTCTAAGCAGGCAGATAGCAGCTTACGTTAGAGCAGGGGTTGCCAACTCACTCTTTGGGACACATCCAGCCAGTCAGGTTTTCAGGCTATCCACAGATACGCATCAAAGAGATTTGCATGTATTGCCTCCATTATATGTAAATCTATCCCATGCACATTCATTGTGGATATGCTGAAAATCCAACTGACTAGGTGTGTCACGAGAACAGAGTTGGGAATCGCTGCTTGTTAGAAATTTTAAAGTGATTTCTGTTAGATTTAGCTAGGCCCTTATAGCATTAAAAGAAAACAGACAGGTAGCCTGAACTCCCACCCATCCCAGGCACATCCTTTAATTTATAGCTTATTATCCCAGTTAAGAGAGAAAGTGATATTTGACACCAAAGAGTATTTCCATTAACCAGTGATTAACCCTGAACAGATTATTAGGAGTTAATTATGAAGTAAACAAAAAAAATACTAGCAGAAGATATATTCAGAAAGATTCTAAAGGCCTAACTCCAGGAACAAGTAGGAATGCAGTCTTCACATATGGGTATCATCGTTAGCAACGGAGCCCGTGCGGGAACGCTCCCCAGTGTTCAGTTGGAAAGCCTTTGGGAGCACTCCACTGCGCTTGCAAACCCGCCTTCCCAACTCCTCTCTTCAGTTCTTTGTTTTCTGCAGAGCCAGCAGGTAGCCCTTTTCTGTCACTGCCAAAAAATGTATTTTTTGGTTTCATTCTGTGCTTTGCCTTTTCGTCAATGCCAGTACCTCCCTGATACCGGCCCCAATATTCTTTGTCTTCAAGTTTTTTTCTTTTTCTTTTGGCGGTTCACCACCACCGTAGGCCTCTGTCTAAACTTTCAAGTTTGTCACTATGGACAAACATGTCAGTGACTTAAAATAAAATAATTTCTAAGTGCTCTGGCTCAATGTCAGTCACTGATTCCATGATTGATGTTTAAAATGTTTGGGCCCATACCATAGACCAGACAATTGTTCTTTATGCAAACAAATGAGTAAGTGAGACCTAAAGAACAGGGCCAAGCAGTATGACTCACTGTTCGCCCCGGACTTGATTTCAGTGGTCTTTGGATCATCAAGGATGTCTGCCTCTTCAGCTGGTTCCTGGGTCTCCAAAAAGTCCAAACATAAATTAAAGACTAAGCCCTCGGCATTGAAATCCGATACAGAGTATCAAGGTAAATCCCATACTCCACGAGATTCACCGAGAGGGACATCTGATTCTGATGAGCCTGTCAAACAGCCCCGGTGGGAGAATCAGCCCTCCAAAGCCACACAGGAGCTCCAGGACATTCCCGAGGCATTGACCTCTGGAGAACTACTAGTACCGTGCTGTGGAATGGTGGCACATAGCCCCATGCTCAGATCCACCCAGTCATCGGTGTCATTGATCAATCATCATTTCTTAGCTATCAAGAGGACCTTGGCAGCACTCCTGGCCGCTGCGGTACCAAAGGTATCGACAACCTTGACGAGTCCAGCACTGCCTTCCAGCTCTGCGCCGGTACCTCTGGGTCCAATGCCAGCCCTTGAATCAGTATCGGCAGGGCCCCTCCCTCTGATTCCTCCACTGGAACCGGTGTCAATGGGACCCCTCCCTCCGATTCCTCCGTTTGAACTAGTAACCATCATCGGTACCCAACAGGTTCCTGGTTCAAGTACTGCATGGACTCAACATCAACATCGGCTCGAGACTGTCGATACTTTGATTTTCTTTCCTAATCCGAGGAGTCGTCTTCTGATTCTGAAGAGACATCGGAGGATTCCAGGGTCACCCAAGATATCCCCTCCGATCTCTCTCCTTATGGGAGGCATCGATCCCCGCCAGAAGACATTTTAGTTCTTTCCAGGGGCATACACCATAATCTTCTCAAGAGTGTTTCTTGACTTAAAGTTTGGTTGATGCTGATTGTGTGTCATGTTGTTCATAAAGTAAAGCTGGTAAAAATTTGAATGATTTTGCCCCTTAATGAACATAAGAACATAAGATATGCCATACTGGGTCAGACCAAGGTCCATCAAGCCCAGTATTCTGTTTCCAACAGTGGCCAATCTAGGTCATACGTACCTAGCAGTTTCCCCAAGGGACACAGGTTCCACAATGCTTGTATTGGTTCAAGCATTGATATCCTGGGACCCTTCTTAATAATGGTTTATGGACCTTTCCTCCAGGAACTTGTCCAAACCTTTTTTAAACCCAGCTACACTAACAGCCTTTACTACATCCTCCGGTAACAAATTCCAGAGTTTGATTACACGTTGAGTGAAAAAATATTTTCTTTTATTAGTCTTAAATAGTTTACTCTGTAGCTTCATTGAATGTCCCCTAGTCTTTCTATATTCTGATAAGGTAAACAATCGATCTACGTTTACCCGTTCCACTCCGTTCATTAATTTATAGACTTCTATCATATCTCCCCTCAGCCGTCTCTTTTCCAGGTTAAAGAGCCCCAACCTTTTTAGCCTTTCTTCATAGGAGTATACTTCCATCCCCTTTACCATTTTGGTGGCTCTTCTCTGAACCTTTTCTAAAATCGCTATATCCTTTTTAAGATACGGCGACATGAATTGCACACAATATTCAAGGTGCGGTCTCACCATGGAACGATATAGAGGCATTATAATATCTTTTGTTTTATTTTCCATTCCTTTCCTTATCATACCTAGCATTCTATTTGCTCTCTTGGCCGCTGCTGCACACTGGGCCGAGGGTTTTAACATGGTATCCACAATGACGCCTAAATCTTTTTCCTGGGTGGTGGTTCCTAATGTGGAACCTTGCATCGTCTCTGTGCCTCTCTCTCTCTCTCTTTCATATTCTTTTTTTTGTCTGTAATTATAGCTCAGTTGTTCTCAACCCAGTTGTTGGGACTCACCTTGCCAGTCAGGTTTTCAGGATAGCCACAATGAATATACATGATAAATTTGTATACACTACCTCCATTGTATTCAGATCTCTGTCATGCATATTAATTATAGCTATCCTGAAAACCTGACTGGCTAGGGGTGTCCTGAGGACTGGGTATATAGCTTGAATGAATAGGTGCCACTATGCCGTCTTGCCTTAGTATATCTGGTCTGTACCATGGGATCTGCTTTGAAACGTTAAACAGAAAGGCGTGCACAAAATGCAGTGAGTGTGTTTGGCTCAGAATTTGTCTAATGTTCTACAGGAAAATGGTGTACATATTTTGTTGGCTATGTGGTAACAAACACACTGAAGGATTGAATTAGCACAAGTTTGAAAACTGTGAGGAGAAGTTCCATAAAATAAAAGAATATATGATCCTTTTAGCTTTTTCTTTTTCTTTTTTGTCACTAGGGGGCGCTGTGGGATATGGATAGGCCATAAGGTTTTAATCGCATTACAGCATATTCTTTGTCCCTTGGTACACATCTGTGGTGTTTTCTGTTCTTGTCTTTAATGTGTCTTTTTTTATTGTCTGTTTGTCTCATTTTTCCTTCCTTCATTTTAGATATAGGACACTGTCCTTTTGTTGACCACTGCTTTCCTTGTAATTAATCAAAAGGCAAGTGTGCAAGTTTTGAAATAAACCATTTTTCCAGTTATAACAAAACCTCATTACTCACCTTACTAAATAGAGTTCAAAATGGCAGGCTCTCATTTGGGCTGATCTCGGTACTCTATGGTTTCAGGTTTCATATTTTAAGCATATTTTTGTACACTAATGAATGGTAAGTGCTTTATATGTGTAAATTAAAGCATTTCTAAAAAGAATGCAGGAAATATTATTTATATAGGTTGGCAAATAAGTAAAAACTCATTGTACCCACCTAGGAAAATAGGGGAGATTGACAGATTACATCCGATTTATGAGATGATTGCCTCATTCTCCTTTTATTTTGTAACAGACAATAATTAAACAATTTCAGATCCTGCATTCTTGGTGCTGGAGGTGAAAACAATAATGGAATTCAAAACAGCCAGTACAGGGGATCCTTGGTTATAGAGCATCAAGGTTATTGGTTTTAGAGAAAATCAAGGTCATTGAGAGTGATCAGATAGTCTCTACGATGTTGCATCAGGCTGGAGCAGGGGGCAGACTGGGTAGATCGGCTCGTCTTTAACTATTTACCATCAGTCTGCTAAGCTGAATGCATTGACCAAAATGAAAAGGGAAGAAGAAAGTAAGGAGGAGACGGAACAAGAGAGAGGAGGAGAATGATGGTAGGGTGGAATATGATTTTGGAAAGATTAATAAATAGCTGGAACAACTGGTGATGTTCTACAGGATCACTTGGGGAAAGTCTGCATACTGTTTCCAGGAGTCTCTTGGCATCTTCTCTCCAGGAGCCACATTTAGAGTAGAAATATGCCAAACACCTGCCTCCAGTTCACAAGTAATTGGTGAGTCCATTTTTCTGCTTAGATCAAGAGTTCCCAAACCATGGGTCAGGACCCCAATGGGGTCACAAAATAAGTAGATGAGGTCAGAAGAAACAAGTCTTCATCTTTTCCCTCTCCCTCCTGATGGTCCTCTGTTTTCCCTCTCTTTGGACTTTAATTCCAGCAGCACTCAACAGGGTAGTCTATGAGCCTGTGTGCATTTCCAGTACCCTTCCATGCAGAGAGAGCCGATCCTGGGAGGAGGCACAAAATCAGTCACCTTAGGCCAACTGTTGATGCAAGTTTCTTGCTTTGAGTTAGGGGAAAGACAGGTGAGGGGAGTGTAGAGTTCTGTAGTTCTGTTTCCGTCATCTTTTGGGCCATGTGAATTAAAGTGTTAAAATGGGGTCATTGAAATAAAGCTTGGGAAGCACTGGTTTAGCTCTTTCTAAGTATTTAATTTCAATAAATTCTACTTGAAAGCACTGCTGAATCAAAAAGGATGTACTAAGCTGCTTGGCTAACCTGGAGCCAGCATTCCAGGAGAAACATGAAGGAGTAATTCTACATGGAGTTTCCTAAAGTGTGTAAATCACAAGATTTTAATGATTTACTTGTGTACTTTCACCAGTTGCTATTTTATAAGTACGCATGTCGTCTCAGCGGCACGTGCTTTCACTTTGAGTGTGTGCATTGGTGGAGTTTGGAGAGTCTGGGTGAAGCACACATGTAAATTATAAAGTATTATGATTTATGTATGTTCTTTACAAATCTAGGCGCAGATATTTACACCAGTTTGAGGACTGATGTAAGTAATGGCACCGGTATTCTATAGAGAAAAGACGGCGTCTGCTTTTCTTTATCAAATAGGCTTGACTTAGGCATGTGGAAATGCATATTAACTAAGTGGGACTTTTTAAAATTATCCTCCACACGTATCAACTTAATCTAATAAAAAAGGTATCCCCTTTATACTCCTTTTTATTTTGTTTTTATTTATTAATCTTAAAGTGGACTAATATGGCAACCACCCTACTTGGATCAACGTGAACTTCCCGAAGATACTGTGAAGAAAAGATCTGGTGGTCTTCAAAGCCGATGTACAGCAATATCTTTGGACAGTTCTCATGTTGATCTGTTTTAAAATGTCAATGTGCAAACTACTACTACTGAGAATAATATTTATTTAAATAGAACTACTAGGCACACGCACTGCTAAGAAGACAATCATTCAAGATCTGAAATTGTTTATTACTAATCTGCTATGTCTTTCTAATGAAGCAAACTTATTATTGATTTGATCGGTTATTTCTCAAACATGCAAATCTGCTGCTTCTGTGACATATTTTGTTGCTGGTTTTGTTTGTGTCTCTCCTTGCTGCAAGGAGATGAGGCATATCGCCCACACCAGTGAATGGTTTTGTTACTGTGGCTGTCTTCTCTGCCTAGCACCTAGCGTGACACATTTGTTTATCTGAGCGATAGTTTGATAAAATGCATTATGTTCCAAATATATGCAGCCATGCATTGTTACAGAAATATTCCTATCGCCCACTCAGCCAGTCTTTGCACAAGCCCTTAACTGATGGCCTGCTCTGCTCTTCTGTTTGCACTCTCGTATGACGTTTTCTCTAATACTTGCTTCTGAGCTGCTGCTGTACGGCGAAGGTGTTGAAAGCAGATCTGTTCAGAGTGCTCTCTTTGGTTTGTAAACAGTGCTGGGCTGTCATGTGTGGCTTTCCAGAAACTGGCTTCTCTACCCAACTCTGCCAGTGACGAGAACATTTTGATATCCTAAAAGGACGCAGTAACATTCTGTGTCCTGTTTCTGTGCCCATTCTGAGATTTCTTATCTTGCTTGCTGTTCTGTTAAAGAAAGTGCTGGTGAGTAAGCTCCTGGTGGAAACTGTCAGTAGAGTGTGAGGTTTTTTTTCTTTGTTTTTTTTCACTCTTGTTACTTATGGTATCTTCTTACCAACCTTTGCATCTCTTACCTTATCTTTATGGGATTTCCGAAGCACAGTAGAAGCTTTCAGACACTATGCTAGAGGCTGAAATTATTCCATAAGATTTTTTTAATGCTGAAATATAGCACTGTATGCCCTGAAACTGAGTAAGTAGCTTTTCTATTGGTTGCAAAGCTTACTTGTATACAGGCCTGGGCCATCCACTAGGTGAATTAGTCAGTCGCCTAGGGCAGCAGGCCCAGTGGGCCTCATTGGATCCCCACCCCCTGTGAACCCACAGTTTATTGACACCCAGTCCTCCAGTGCTGTACATTAAACAGGGATATTGATAACTTTGGCTTTTTTCTGTGACTTGCCCAAGACCACAAGGAGTGCTAGTGGGAATCAAGCTCTGGTCTCTTTGTTCCCAGGTTAGTGCTCTAACCATTAGGCTACTGCACTCCAGATGCAGCAGAGGCATCACCATTGCAACCTGCCCTCCCCTTACTTTTCCCTATTTGGACCCCTTGTTCTTAGCTATTGTACTGTCTGTCTTGTAAGCACTGACGAGCAGGGACCGCCTCTTATATGTGTCCGTACAGCGCCGTGTACGTCTTGTAGCGCTATATAAATGATTCATAGTAGAAGATGGATGCGGGAGAGTTAGGGCATGGCATATAATGGAGGTAGCAGGCACGCATGTTCATTGTAGATATCTTGAAAACCCAACTGGCTGGTGGTCCTCCAGGGCAGCTTTGATTTACCACTGCTATAGAGGAGCTTGGTGCTCTGATGAGGGGGGAAGAAGCTCTTTTGACCTATTCCAATATCGGAGACCAAATTAATTTTAATGAACGTGATTTGTTCCATTTGAGTTGTTCACCTTTTGAGAGAGGAAATTAGAAAGCCGCCTTATAAGGGATGTGACCCGGGTGCTGTGCAGAAGTAGCTTCATGGCGTGTTAGGTAGCATTCCAGGGATCAGCCTTCATAATTAACCTGTGCAGTAGCACAGCCAGGAGAAAGCTCGCGTAAATCACAAGTGCTGCCATAGGAAGGATGGCTTTTTTGTTTTTCTGTTCTTTTTAACAATCTGTTGTTTTTACAGATGATTAATAATTGTACTTCTGTCAAAGGATTATTGTATAAATATACTCTGGATTTGTTGCTTAAAATACCTATGTCTCTTATGTTCCACTTGCTTTGGCAAAAGAAAACTGGCTCCAGAGAGACATCTTGATCAGAATGAGTCAGCGCGTTGTTTTTCTGAGCTCTGACACACAGGGTTTGCTTCCAGCGCTGTAGAAGAGAACTCTTGTATCTGGATATGTGACAGAATATAGCCACATCTATGTGCTCTCTAAACTCAGTTTTTTCTTTGAGCAGGATGACCACATGAATCTCTTTTTTTTTTTTTTTTTGTCATCATCCATAGTTCAATGAGGCATTTTATTGGGAAGGAAGAAGTGCAGTGAACTGTACTCGTGGGAAATTGTAGTAAAGTAACCTATGCTCAAAACTATATCTAAAATCACATTCTTTAAGTTCTGCTACCACAAAATATTTTCGGACCCAATACTAAAATTCAGGACTGGTGGCTATGTCCTGCATACAAGAGAATTATGCACCAGGAAAAATCAGATTAGCCAGTCCAGGCCAACTGTTTCCAACATACAAATTTTATGTGGGAAATCAGGTCCGACTTTTTGAACTGAGTACCATGGCTCTAGTTTACTCTAGGAGCCCTGTAACTACTAGATAACCATCTTGCATATTCTAGTTGGTAAACCAAAAATAAAATGTTTTTTTCTTCCTTTGGGTGGGGTTTTCTAATCATGTTGGAATCTCTTCTTTTTTTTTTTTTTTTTTTCTTGTCTTGTCTTCATTTTTTTTCTCTTTTTCTTTCCTCCATAGATGAAGACTGTGCAGGCATTCAGAATGGTGAAGTCATCCCATGGAGCCAGAGTGCCCACAGTCGCCTTCCAACTGTGAGAAGTCCTTTTTGGACTTTTCTGTGCCTGTATTAGGTTTCCTGTGTTCCCCTTTTAACAGTTACTCTTCCTTGTTTAATATGTGTATCCTTCATTTTGTGTATTGTAAACCGCTTTGACCCGGTGAAAAGCAGTATATAAGTACAGCTAAATAAATTTATTTATTTAACAGTTTTTATATACCGCACTATTCATCATCAGTGCGGTTTACATTAAACAACAAAATACCTATCAATATATAACTAGGTTTACAGATAACAGGGAAGGTAAACTGGGTGTGAACAGGGTATAACTATATACAATTAAATATGTTACATCAAGGTTTGGTATTTGACGAGATGCAGTATTTTTCACATTTTAAACCTTTGTTCTGGGTTGTTGTTATGTGTAAGAGTTAGATGAGAGAGGCGGAAGACAATTCTAGGGTGTGTATGGTAGCTTGAAGTGCAAAGTGAATAAGTAGTGCTTGATGGACTTTCTGAATTGGGTGATATCCCTGATTGATCTGATGCTGGGAGGTAGTTTGTTCCAGCACTTGGGAGCATAAGACACAAAAGCTCTGTTAGTGGTTTGTTGTATCCATTTTGTGGAGATACTAGGAGTAACTAGTGTGTTTTCTGCTACTAGTCTCCTGGATCTATTGTTCGGTGCGTGGGTGAGGAGATTTGAGATCGATGCAGGGGATATTTTATTAATGGCCTTGAATGTGATGAGGAGAGTTTTATATATTATTCTGCAGTTTATCGGGAGCCAGTGTAGATCGATCAGTATTGGTGTTATATGATCTCTTTTTGAAGCTCCAGATAAGATTAGGGCTGCCACGTTCATCGCCAGTTGAAGTGGACTTAGTGTATTCTTGGGGAGGCCATGAAGGATGATATTCGCATAGTCGAAGTGTGGTGTGACTATTGCTTAGAAAATTGTACGGAAATCCTTGGTCTCCAGCAATGGTTTCAGGTGACGCAGTGTTTTTAGTTTGTAGTAGATTGTTCTTACGGTGTTCTTTATGTGCTCCTTAAGATTGAGTTGTTGATCGAGTATCACACCGAGGTACTTTATGGAGGCCTTGATCGAGAGTTCTGCATCTCTTACTATGAGGGTGGTTGGTGGAGAAAATTGCTTGTTTCTTGTGGCTATGAGCACTTCGGTTTTCTTGAAATTTATTCTCATGTTCTGATTGAGAAGCCAGTCGGTTATTGCATTGAAACAGTTGATTAGTGCAGAGTAATCAGGATTTGATACATTGATCGGTGTAAAAATTAGCGCGTCATCTGCATATAATAGGCAAGATATACCGAAGTCTCTGGTGATTTGGCAGATTGGCTGCATGTATATGTTAAAAAGCAGCGCAGATAGAGATGAGCCTTGGGGTACTCCTTGTTTCTGTTGGAAGGGTTCAGATGTAATGTTGCCTATACGGACCTGTTGCCAATGCTCTTCTAGGTATGATTTGCACCAGTCCCAGGCAAGGTTATGGATGCCTTTTTCGTGAAGTCTAGCTAGCATCATAATATGGTCAACTGAGTCAAATGCTGCTGATATGTCCAGGAAAATCATTGCAATGGCCATGTGAATGTTGTCAATCCCACAAATGAGTTTGTTGAATAGTGAAGTCATAAATAACAGTAATTCGATATAATTTGCTCTCCTCTTCTCCCCTGCCCCTCATACCATTGTGTCAAAAAGCTGCTCCATAACGAGAAGAAAAAAAAAAAAGAAATTATCAGGTAGCGAGCAATTTCATTGTCATAATCTTCAGAGCTAGTTTGTTTTTTGATTTTTTTTAAACTCCTGAAGAGGCTCTGGGACGTGTCTCTTGAAAAATGGCTGTGCAGCGGCAGACTTCCAGCTGTCCCGCCGCTACCATTCCATTGAGCCCAGCTCAGGCAGTGGCAAGGAAGCAGAATCAGCTCCCAAATCTGGTCACTCACATGGGGATAGTTTCCCTCCCATAGAGCACATGGTCTCCAGTATCGGGCCGCTGCTCTGAACACTCCACACTGATCTCTGTGACAGCTGTGGTTCCTGCTCAGACAACTTCAGTAAAAGAGTTGACATTAGGCAGATTGGCTCCCCTTACAGAGACTTTGGGGGGAAAAACAAATTAAAGCAAAAATTATGTCCCTCAAGACTGCCTAGCCTCAGACAGTTTGCAAGGCAAACTATGTTAAGTATAAAAGCAAAAGGAAAATGGAAGAAGAAATTCCTCTTTAGTGCTGAGAGGGAACAAAGCAATGTAAAAGTCCTGACAGTGCCCCTCTGCAGCAAACCTCTCCACTCGACAGTGGATTCTGGAGGGGTTCTTTTTAATTTATCCAGGACACTGCAGTCATTCTGCAGTGCCCCCACCATGTTATCAGGGCCTAGGTTCTTTCAGTCTCCAGGAACAAGCAGGAATAAGTCCTCACATATGGGTACGTCGGCACCGACGGAGCCCGCGCGGGAAAGCTCCCCAGCTTCCCAGAAGGAAAGCCTTTGGGGCCTCCCACTGCGCATGCGCGCTGCCTTCCCGCCTTCCTGACCAACTCTCCTCAGTTCTTCTTTTTTTTTTTAAACTTTTATTTTCATTTTGCAACAAACAAAAGAAACAACACACCAAAGGAGACAAAACAGGTATACAATAAGGAAAAGCAAACCCCGTTACCCCCCACCCCCATGCTTCTTCTCTAAACCGACAGTATCAGCATGTGAGCGCTTCCAAACAGTGATCGTACATCAAAACGAACATAAATAGTATCTGCGATACAGAATGATCACGTGACAGAGATTTATACAAAGTTAAACAGTCAGATGAGAGCATTTAGCATTGTGAACATAGTCATTGAGCATCTTCCATTTAGACAGATGATGGGGGGTCTGAACGGAAGAAGCAAACATACGAGGTAGTTGTTCATATTTACTATAGAGACAGACATGATTCCACCATTCATTGGGGCTCAGATGGGAGCTATTTTTCCAGTATTTCGTAATTAGGGAGATAGCGATGCCCAGCATAAAGTCTAAAAGGAAGTAAGCCGATTTTGGAAGAGAGGGGATCCCCGCAGCTGAGCGGAGTCCCACTATCCTCCAAGAAAGGGGCTCTTGAAAGTGCAAAATAGATTGGATACGACCCCAGACCCGACGCCAGTAATACTGTAGTGCGGGACATTCATACATAACATGAGTTAATGAACCAATGGCCGCTTGGCATGTCCAGCATCTATTGTCCTGGGAGGTGTTCCATTTGGCTAATCTGTCAGGAGTATAGAAACACCGGTGGGCTAGAAAGAAGAGTGTCTGAGTGAGTGAGGCGGATCGGGAGACCCGTGTCACTCTACTCCAGACGAGGCTCCATTGCTCCGGGGTCAAAGTTACATGCAGTTCCCGCTCCCATGCTTTCTGTGCTATAGGGGTACCTCTATTTACAGCATTACATAAGGTTTTGTAAAAGTTAGATGCTACACCCGGTAAACTCCCGATAGATCGGATAGTCTCCGACAAACCCTGGGTATGGGATTCCGATGGCGGGAGCACCTTAGCACTCCGAAGACAATGCTGTAGTTGCACCAACTGAAAGTAGTGTTTCGCTGGGAGACCAAATTCAATTTGCAATTCGCTAAAAGTTTTCCAGCGACCATCATGGAACAACTGGTTAGGGATCCAAATGCCCCTAGTGTACCAGGGGCTCCACGCCATCGGTTTATTTTGTATTTGAAATCGAGTATTGTACCAAAGCGGGAGTGTGTCTAAAGGACAGAATCGGGAGTCTAGAGATTGCATAAGAGTATTAAAGGCACCTAAAGTGTCTAAAAGCATTGGTGGATAGTGGGAGTCTGATGGGAGAGTCATACCAGGGAGATAAGTAAGAGGAATCGGTTTGCAAAGGTCCTCCTCTATGTCTAGCCACACAGGTCTACTCGGTGCTAGATCTTCCAGCCAACGAGCGCCTTGTTTGAGAAGAAAAGAGTGGTGATATTTCAGGAAATCAGGGAATCTGACACCCCCATTTTCCTTATCTGCTTGCAATTTATGCTTCGCTATCCTAGGTGTCTTATTTTGCCATAAGTATCTAGTCAGAAGGCCCTCTAAATCTTTATATGTACGTCGAGGTAGGAGACAGGGCAACATTTCTAAAATGTAATTCACTTTAGGAACAATCATCATTTTTATGGTTTCTAGGCGACCCCACCAGGTAAGTGTTAAAGGAGTCCAACGGTGAGTAAGCGCCCGGACTTTAGAGGTTAAGTCTTTGGCATTAAAGGAGATAGCGTCTTCCAAAGGAGAGCAGTAGTGAACCCCAAGGTATTTGACCATGCGAGGTTGCCATAAAAAGGGAAAGGATTGCATATCTGCCTGATGAATCAGAGGATTTAGTGGAAAGGCTACCGATTTGGTCCAATTTATCTTATAACCCGAGAGTTGCGAATATTTACCAATTTGCTCTAGGACAGCCGGCACTGAGTCGAGAGAGACAAAGAGCATAAGGTCATCAGCATATGCTGAAATTTTGATTTCCCTATGAGAGAAGGGGACTCCATGAATCTCCTCCGATTGCCGGATTAGTAAAGCTAAGGGTTCGAGTGCAAGATCAAAAAGAAGCGGAGACAGTGGGCATCCCTGGCGAGTGCCGCGTTGAAGGGGAAATGGCAGAGACTTTAAAGCATTAGCACAGATACTGGCTGTAGGTTGTGCATACATGGTGCGGAGACAACGGAGAAAACCTTCTCCGAATCCGTACCAGCGGAGAGTTGCAAACAGGAAGGGCCATTCTAAGCGATCAAAGGCCTTCTCAGCATCAAGTGAGAGGCCAACCAATGGTCGATCAAGATTAACTGCGGTAGTCAGTACATGACATAGAGTCCGAGCATTGTCAGCAGTTCATCTACCGGGAATGAAACCGCATTGATCTGGGTGTATTAAAGTAGACATCCTATCAGAGAGCCGGGTGGAGAGAATGGTGGCAAATATTTTATAGTCCGCGTTTAGGAGGGAAATTGGACGATAATTAGCTGTTAGTTGCGGATCTCTCCCCTCTTTCTCAAAAACTACTACATTTGCCATTGAAAAGGACCCAGAAGGAGATCCCTCCTCGGCCAGAGCAGAAAAATAAAGTTTCAAAACTGGAGCTAAGTCAGCGTTAAAGGTTTTGTAGAATTCAGTAGGGAGACCGTCCGGGCCTGCAGCTCGACCTGTGGCACATCTCTTGATAGCAGAATGAATTTCTGATAAAGTGAATGGTTTGTCCATGGCCTCTCTATCTTCGTCAGATAGGGTCGGTCGTTGTACCCCTGAGAGTAATCGTTCAAATACTTCTGGCTCAAAATCACATTCAGATTGATAAAGCCGAGTATAAAAATCACGAAAGAGTTCTAAGATTTCTGTATCTTTAGTGACCAAGCCCCCCCCCGACGGATTACGGAGAGCGGTAACACGCTTGGCTTCTTTTTGACCTTTCAGGGCATTTGCTAACAATTTGCCAGCACCGTTATTTTCCCGGTAATACATCCCTTGTTGTGATTCAATATTTTTAGCAGCAGCAGTATACAAAAGCTGATTGTATTGAAAACGAAGGCGTTGTAAACGGAGTAAAATACATGGGTCAGTACGGGACGTGAGGAGACGCTCCCCAGCCTGTATCTGTTGCTCTAGAATCAGTAAGTGTTGCTTTCTTTGTTTCCCCTGTCGAATTTGATAGCTGGTTATAGATGCACGGATAGATGCCTTAAAACCCTCCCACCAAGCCCAGCTCGCTGTGTCATGGGGTGAGTTAAAATGAAAATAATCTTGGATAGCGGCCTTTATGTCAACCTGAAAATCTTTTTGATCTAGTAGGGATCTATCAAAAAACCAAGCTCGGGGAGGATCATCTCGCGTAGTGACATGTAATGAAAAAGATATGGCAGCATGATCTGAAATATGGAGAGGATGAATCCTAGCCGTGTCCACTTGAGAAATCAGTGCTTTGGAAATGAGAAAGAAATCTATTCTAGATTGTGAGTGATGGGGGGCAGAAAAAAAGGAGAACTCTAAGTCGGAGGGGTGAAGCAGCCTCCATATATCAACTAGCGCAAGATCTTGCATCAGAGCTGTAAGGGCAGCAAGACTCTTGGGTGTACTACTCGTTCTAGGCGGTTGTCTATCTATCAAAGGGTCTAGCACTTGATTGAAATCGCCACCAAGTATTAATGGAGTATTGGCAGAGGCCTGTGCCAACTGCGCAATACTTGCATAGTAAGCAGGGTTGTCCACATTCGGGGCATAAATACAAATACACGTGAATTCACTATCTCCAACCTTAAGGTGTGCTCGGGCCCATCTACCCTCCTTATCAGAGCTAGTATCCATTACAGTAGCTTGCAAAGACTTCTTAACCAGAATGGCTACCCCACACCGTTTGGAAACGGCGGGAGAATAGGCAGCCACCATGTAAGGCTTAGCATTGAGTTTCAGTGTTTCAGCGGAGTTTAGATGCGTTTCCTGAAGAAACACTAAATCAGCATGCTCATGGCTAAGATAGCTAAGGATTTTCTTTCTTTTGATTGGGCTATTGATGCCTTTTACGTTAAGTGATAAGATCTTACATAAGGCCATTCAGAAAGGTTAAAAATTCTGAGCATGATAACGCACATAATTTCACAATGTCCCTCAAATTAACTGTATCTGGCTGTACACATGACATGATAGAAAATAAGCTAATGTAATACAATGAAGCGCCCCACATTAAAAAAGAAGAACCGCGGTGCGGTAGAGAAGAAGCAAAACCCCAGAAATTACTGGCGACCATGTGTCTGCGGGGAGAAACCCCAGAGAAGGCCGAAATTGAAAACATATAACCTGTATAACTGTGCGTGCTCCGAATCCAACCGAGGCACACATCATGGAGGGATAGGAGACCAAGAAAGTCATATAGAGAAAGAAAGAAAAGTCCAGGCAGTCTCTGTGCGTGGCTATGACCACCGTGTCGGGCCCTTCAAAATGGCGGACAGAGCCGGCAGATAATAAGTCCAAGTTGTTGGATTAGCGCATCTGCTCTGCTTCTTTGGAGTCTAAAAATGTTGATAGTAGATCAGGATCTTCGAATGTCCTAGTTTGGTTGTGGAGAGTCACTCGGAGCTTCGCTGGATACAATAGGCCAAAGCGAGCCTGTAGCTGTTGAAGTCGAGGGCGAAAAGCAAGGAGTCTCTTCCGACGGTCAACTGTGGGCTTTGCCAAATCAGGGAAGAAGGAGACTCTATGACTTTCAAACTCCAGATGATGATTCGCCCGGGCAGCATTTAGAATTTGTTCCACTTGTTGATATCGTAGCAATCGAAAGATAATAGGCCGGGGGGTCGTTCGATTGAGCGCCATATGGGTAGGAACACGATGTGCTCGATCAATTTCCAGATCTCTATGAAAAGTAATCTTCAGCAAGGAGGGAAGAGTTTTGAGCAGGAATTCTCTCATATCTCCTGCTTCCGCCCCCTCCGGTATTCCAATGAGCCTCACATTGTTGCGACGGGCTCGATTATTGCTATCTTCTAACTCTTTTTGAAGATTCTGTATCTGGCGCTCTGCCTTGTCCAGTTTGACCAAGCGCACCGCGTGCGAGTCGAGGACCCCCGCCATGTTGTCCTGCCGTGATGAAAGACTTTCAAGTCGGTCCTGGAGCACACCGAAGTCTTCTCGCATGGCTCGAAGCGCTTCTCCGTTGGACTGCACCAGTTCCTTCACGCCGCGTATTTCCTCTAAGATCTCCTGGTGCAGTTCGGGGTTTTCCCGAAGTGGAACCATCTTCTGTGGGGAAGACACCTCTGTTTTGGAGCGTTTTCCGTGTGAAGAAGAAGGAGACCCGAAGTCCAAGCTCGCTGGTTTATGGGCCGCCATCCCCCCCGAGGTACCCCGGTAAGTTCGGAGCAAAATATTAAGATTATGTAGGTATTAAGTCAGGATTCTGAGTAGGCCTCTCGGGAGCTTCAGCGCGAAGCGTCTTACCCGCTGGACATCAGGCTCCGCCCCTCTCTCCTCAGTTCTTCTTTTTCCGCGGAGCCAGCAGGTCGTGTTCCTGTCACTGCTGAAGAAGAAGTTATTTTAATTTATTTCTTTGGCAATCCATGCAGCAGGCCATTTTCGCTTTCATTAAGGCTGCGACGCCCTCGGTACCGCACCCTGCGGTACCGACTCCGGTTCCGGTACCACAACCGATACCGGTACCCAAGCCATCCACATCGACCAGGATACCGATTCCGGTTCCCGGTTCCGGGGTTTTTCCCGATACCGATCCGGTTCCGGGTACCCCCGATGTCGATACCGGTCGATAGGCTTATCGATCCCTGGAAGCAAACAGACGATACTTTGAGTCTTCTGATGATTCTGATTCATCAGATGACTCTGCTGAAGTATCCCTTACTCTACCTGAGGAGCCCTCTTCTCCAAAGAGGAGAATGTCTCCTCCAGAGGATTTATCCTTTCAAGACTTCATCATTGAAGTAGCTAAAGGTCTTTCTATTTCTGTATCCTCTGAAAAAGAACCTAGAGTAAAAAAGTTAGACATTTTAGGATACTCTAAGGTTCCCAAAGAGGCAGTCACCTTGCCCATCCATGAAATTCTTCAAGAACACATGATGGACTTATGGGAGACTCCTCTCACCCTATCTCCACATTCTCGTCGTCTGGACACCATGTATCGTGTCCCCCCTTCTCCTGGGTTTCAAAAAACTCAGCTCCCTCAGCACTCCATCGTGGTGCAGTCAGCTATGAAAAGGATAAAGAGTACTAAAAGACACTCTTCTACTCCCCCAGGAAGAGAATGTAGGACTCTGGATGCTTTTGGAAGAAAAATCTTCCAAGCAAGTATGCTTATTGGCAGAATCAACTCATACAGCCTTTATATGGGCATGTTTCTGAAGGAGGTTGCATTAAAGATACGCCATTTTCTCCCCTTTATCCCAGAGGATAGAAAGGAGGAGTTCCTTCTTTTGCTAAAGCATACCCAAGATATTTCAAAGTTCTCCAACAGAGCAGCCTTTGACTCCTTTGAGGGTGCTAGCAGAGCCTCGGGTATTGCCATTGCGGCTCGCAGAATTGCTTGGCTCCAGGCCTCTAACCTAGAACCCTGGGTCCAAGATGGGTTGGGAAATTTGCCCTGTTCAGGTGAGAATCTGTTTGGTAAGGAGTGGCAAATCAAAGCCACTCAAATGGATGCAGAAAATGCTGCATTAGATAGACTTTCTAAGTCTACCTCTACCCCTGTCAAGAAAAAATCTTTCAAAAAGCCTTTCTACAAGAAGGCCAGATTTGCCACAAATACTGGCCAACAATCTTCTGCAGCTCGCTTTGCTCCTAAGCGTCAGCAGCCTAAACAGGCCAGGGCAAAACCTGCAGGGGCTGCTACAGCCCAACAGTCCCATCCCCCTCAGGGTTTTTGACTTAAATCTAGAGAACTTAACCTTTCTGGCTCTAAAACCAGAACCTCTCACCATTCCAGGAAGGTTAACTCATTTTGCTCCCAGATGGGAGCAAATCACATCAGAACAATGGACCCTCTCTATCATCAGAGAGGGCTACAAACTACATTTCTCCAACCTTCCTCCCCATACCATGGTGAGAAGTTTCAATTCTCCCCATCTCTCCTAAACCTGTTGAGTCAGGAGGTGACCACTCTTCTCGCCCAAAAGGCAATAGAAGAGGTTCCTCTTCCTCAACAGGGATCAGGTTTTTACTCCCCTTATTTTCTCATTCCCAAGAAAACAGGGGGGTACAGACCCATTCTGGATCTCAGAGAATTGAACAAATTTCTATACAAGGAGAAATTCAAGATGCTTTCTCTAGGTACTCTCCTTCCATACCTACAGAGTCAGGATTGGCTTTGTTCTCTAGATCTCAAGGATGCGTACACACATATACTCATCCATCCATCCCACAGAAAATTCCTACGGTTTCTGTTCCAGGGAAAACATTTCCAGTACAGAGTACTTCCCTTCGGTCTAGCCTCTGCTCCAAGGGTATTTACCAAATGCATGGCAATAGTAGCTGCATTTCTACGCACCCTGGGAATTTTTGTCTTCCCATACCTGGACGACTGGCTCATCCGAGCTCCATCTCAGTCTGAGGCTCAGACTTCCCTGGATCGCACCAGACGCATCCTGCAGTATCTGGGACTTGTGATCAATCTGCCAAAGTCTCAACTCACCCCTACGCAATCCCTGGAGTTCATAGGGGCCTGGTTGGATACCACCACTGCAAAGGCCTATCTACCTCAGGCCCGTTGCCAACGTCTAGTGCACTTAGCCTCTCAGACTCAGTCCAGAAGCCACTTGACTGCCAGAGAGATGCTACAACTATTAGGCCACATGGCCTCCACAGTGCATGTGGTGCCTTATGCTCGCCTACATATGAGAGCAGCTCAATGGACTTTATCCACCCAGTGGACTCAAGCATCAGGAGCTCTCTCAGACCAAAGAGCAAACTCCAATCGTCTCTTTTGGTCTCTCCAATGGTGGATATCCACTCAAAATCTGTTGTTGGGGGCCCCCTTTCAACCATTGTTGCCCCAAGCAACCCTCACAACAGATGCCTCCCAAACAGGTTGGGGGCTCATCTCCAAGATCTCTCCACTCAGGGCACTTGGTCTCCACAGGAGACCACCCTTCATGTCAACCACTTGGAACTTCGAGCAATCTTTCTGGCTCTCAAAGTTTTTCATACCCTCCTCAGCAACATGACAGTCCTTATTCACACGGACAATCAAGTAGCCATGTTTTACATAAACCAACAAGGAGGGACTGGCTCTCTGTCGCTTTGCAACGAAGCTCTAAGATTATGGGCCTTCGCCAGAGAGCATCAAATCCATCTCCTGGCAGTATATCTTCCAGGAATCCAAAACACTTGGGCAGACAGACTCAGTTGAGTTCTGCTTCCACACGAATGGTCCCTGCACATGGATCAGGTACTCAGAATCTTCCAGAAATGGGGAACCCCGGACATAGACCTCTTTGCAAGTCCGTGGAATGCCAAACTTCCCCGGTTCTGTTCCAGAATTCCGTGTCAGGGAGTTCAGGCCAAGGATGCCTTCCTCCTGCATTGGGGTCAGGGCTTCCTGTATGCCTTTCTTCCCATTCCTTTGATTCCCAAGACTCTGTTCAAACTTCAAAGGGATCAAGGGTCCATGATCCTCATAGCTCCACGCTGACCACGCCAAGTGTGGTACCCTCTACTTCTGCATCTCTCCCAAGCCCCCTCCCTGGACTTGGGAGTAGCTCCAGACCTTGTGTCTCAGGAGGAGGGGACTTTGTGGCACCCAAACCCCAAGTCCCTTCACCTCAGAGCTTGGTTACTGAAGGCCTAGACCTTCACCACTTCAATCTTTCGCAGCAAGTGAAGGATATCCTACATGCCTCTAGGAAACCTTCCACTAGGCGTTCTGACGCTTTTAAATGGAAAAGATTTTCCATTTGGTGTGCTCAAAAGGGTCTTAACCCTCTAGCACTCCCATTGAATTCTCTTTTGGAATATCTCCTGCATCTCTCCAATGCAGGACTCAAAACGAATTCAGTAAGAATCCATTTGAGTGCTATTGCGGCATCACTTAAGCCCATCAATGGACAACCTGTTTCCTCTCATCCTCTTATTGCAAGAATCATGAGAGGCCTAACCTTAACCTCCCATTCGACCTCCTCCGGTGGCATGGGACTTAAACTTGCTTCTTGGTCAGCTTATGAAGCCACTTTTTGAACCCTTAGCCACTACCTGCTTGAAATTTCTTTCCTGGAAGGTTATTTTTCTTATTGCAGTCACTTCAGCTCGCCGTATCAGTGAACTGCAAGCTCTAGTGGCTAATCCACCTTATACAAGGTTCCATCATGATAAGGTGGTCCTTAGGACCAATCCCCACTTTATGCCTAAAGTGGTCTCCCCTTTTCATCTTAATCAAGAGGTATATTTACCTGTCTTTTTTCCAGCTCATGCATCCAGTGCAGAGAGGAACCTTCATACTCTAGACCAGTGATGGCTAACCTTTTTGAGCCCGAGTGCCCAAACTGCCGCACAAAACCAAAGAATTTCCTCAAAGTGCCAGCACGTCATTTGCATAAGTGGTCTTATTTGCATAAATATCTGCATAATGTTACCATACACTAACTTTTAGTAAACATGTCTCTTAATGAGTGTATGGATAAAGAAAGACTAAAAGATTTCTACATTACTATAATCCAGTGCCAACCGCCAGGCACATTAGGAACTACTACAAACGCTGCCCATTTAGAACCCATAGCAAACCCGCCGTATCCTGACAGCATTACCAGGACTCACAAAGCACCATACCCTACCTATCAAAAGGCAACACTGCAAATATTAAACCAATACATTTCAGTGAATACTGGGGAAAGAGAACAAGTGGCAACGTCAAATAGGAATTTCCTCTTGTACCAAACAAAGCGCAGATGTTAATGATGCACATTTCCCAGAGCTGACATATTCCAGTTAATAAATTCAAAATAAAGAGATATCGTTCTACCTTTTGTGCATTTTTTTTCAGTTGCAATTGGTCCAGCCATTTTCTTCTGGTTTCTTCATGTTTTCTGCTAACTCTCCATCATCTGCTGTCCATTTGTCCTTTCTTCTCTCTTCTAGTTTTTTTTCCATTCTCTCTCTCTCTACATCTGCTTTAACATACTAATCTTTCTCCTTTTGCTCTTTCCTCATTCCTATTTCATCCACACAAATTTTACCCCTCCATCCTCAATCCCCAATTACTCTCCCAATACCTGGCCAATTGTAGATTTTTCATCCCTCCTACACAAAATATTTTTCCCCTCTCCATTTTACTCTCCCAGCCCCATCCCATTCTAATCCTCCCCCAACATCAGCTCCCTTCTAGTTCCAGTCTCACCCAGCATCCATTCCCTTCTTCAAGCCCCCCACGTCCCCGCAGCCCCTGTCCCTGCCCAGCCCCGTCCCCAGCAGCTATGTGCAGTTCAAGCCCCCCACTTCCCCTCAGCCCATTTCCATTCCAAGCCCCATCCCCAACAGCTATTTGCAGTTCAAGCCCCCGTCCCCTCAGCCCATTTCCAGTCCTAGCAACCCCCCCAACCCATTACCAGTCCTAGCCCCCCATAGCCCACTCCCAGTCCTAATCCCACCAGCCCATTTCCAGTCCTAACCTCCCCATCAGCCCACTCCCAGTCCTAATCCCCCATCACTCAATTTTTAGTTTAAGCCCCCCCAGCGCCTATCACCACTCCTAACCCCCCCAGCGCCCATCACCACTCCTACCCCCCCAGCCCAGCGCCCATCACCACTCCTAACCCCCCCAGCCAGCCCAGTGCCCATCACCACTCCTAACCCCCCCAGCCAGCCCAGTGTCCATCACCACTCCTAACCCCCCCAGCCCAGTGCCCATCACCACTCCTAACCCCCCCACCCCAGCCCATCACTACTCCTAACACCCCCCAGCCCAGCCCAGCCCAGCCCATCACTACTCCTAACCCCCCCCAGCCCAGCCCAGCCAATCACCACGCCTAACCCCACCCCAGCGCCCATCACCACTCCTACCCCCCCCAGCCCAGCCCAGCCAATCACCACTCCTAACCCCCCCAGCGCCCATCACCACTCCTACCCCCCCAGCCCAGCGCCCATCACCACTCCTAACCCCCCCAGCCAGCCCAGTGCCCATCACCACTCCTAACCCCCCCAGCCAGCCCAGTGTCCATCTCCACTCCTTTACCCCCCAGCCCAGTGCCCATCTCCACTCCTAACCCCCCCACCCCACCCCAGCCCATCACTACTCCTAACACCCCCCAGCCCAGCCCAGCCCATCACTACTCCTAACCCCCCCAGCCCAGCCAATCACCACTCCTAACCCCCCCCAGCACAGCCCAGCCCAGCCCATCACCACTCCTAACCCCCCCAGCCCAGCTCCCATCACCACTCCTAACCCCCCCAGCCCAGCCCAGCCCATCACTACTCCTAACACCCCCCCCGCCCAGCCCAGCCCATCACTACTCCTAACCCCCCCAGCCCAGCCAATCACCACTCCTAACCCCCCCCAGCCCAGCCCAGCCCAGCCCATCACCACTCCTAACCCCCCCAGCCCAGCCTATCACCACTCCTAACCCCCCCTCCAGCCCATCACCACTCCTAACCCCCCAGCCCAGCCCAGCCCATCACCACTCCTAACCCCCCCCCCCAGCCCAGCCCAGCCCAGCCCAGCCCATCACCACTCCTAACCCCCACCCACCCCAGCCCAGCCCAGCCCAGCCCAGCCCAGGGAAAATTAATAAAAAAAACAACCCTGTCTGCTGCCGTTGTCGGGGCCGCCGCGGCAGAATCGAGCGTGCCACGGGGCCCCCCTGTACCCACCCGGCAGAGCCTGTCCTCCCCGTAGCAGCTCTCTCTTTGGAGCTGCAGTCAGACGCGCCGGCTTGCAGAGCGCGAGGGAAGAGTTCCCTCGCTGCTCTGTTAAGCCCGCGGGGGCTGATGGGAAGTCCCATCAGCCCCCGCGGGCTTAACAGAGTCGCGAAAGGGAAACTCTTCCCTTCGCGCTCTGCAAGCCGGCGCGTCTGACTGTAGCTCCAAAGAGAGAGCTGCTACGGGGAGGGCAGGATCTGCCGGGTACAGGGGGGCCCCGCGGCACGCTCGATTCTGCCGCGGCGGCCCCGACAACGGCAGCAGACAGGGTTGTTTTTTTTTTTTCGATTGCGGACCTTCCCGCGTGCCAGCTGCAAGGCCTTCGCGTGCCACAGCTGGCACGCGTGTCATAGGTTCGCCATCGCTGCTCTAGACTGTAAAAGAGCTCTTGCCTTTTACCTCCACAGGACACAGCAACATCGAAAGTCTTCTCAGCTTTTTGTTGCTTTTGATCCTTCTCATTTCGGACTTCCAGTCTCCAAAAGAACACTCTCCAATTGGATTGCTCAGTGTATCTCTTTTGCTTACCAGAGTAAGAACCTTTCTCTGGAGGGCCATGTCACCGCTCACAACGTGAGGGCCATGGCCACCTCTATGGCTCATTTAAACTCTGTGTCCATTGACCAGATCTGTCGAGCAGCCACCTGGGCCTCGGTTCATACCTTTACAGCCCATTACTGTTTGGACAAGGACTCCCGCCGGGATGCCCTGTTTGGTCAGGCTGTCCTCAGACACCTGTTCCATTCTTGAACAACTCCAGCCCACCTTCCCTGAATGGATGCCTGAGATCCATAGGAAGATGAGGAACCTTTCAGGGTCTCATACCCTTCAGGGGATCTCCCAGGCATCTTAGCTAGGGAGTCCCCATATGTGAGGACTTATTCCTGCTTGTTCCTGGAGATAGCACAGTTACTTACCTGTGACAGGTGATCTCTGGGAACAGCAGGAATTAGTCCTCACAACCCACCCGCCTCCCCTAGGAGTTGTATCTATCTCTCTCTTTTCTTTCCTCTCTCTATTGTCTCAGCTTTAAACTCGAACTGAGGAGAGTTGGTCAGGAAGGCGGGAAGGCAGCGCGCATGCGCAGTGGGAGGCCCCAAAGGCTTTCCTTCTGGGAAGCTGGGGAGCTTTCCTGCGCGGGCTCCGTCGGTGCCGACGTACCCATATATGAGGACTAATTCCTGCTGTTCCCAGAGATCACCTGTTATAGGTAAGTAACTGTGCTTACCCCACCTCAGCAGAGCCAGTTCAGCTGTCTTCTGTTCTTTAGTATTCTTGCCTTGAGGAAGGACAGCTGTCTTCATTCTTTGTGCCTATAGTGACTGGCCCCAGGGATCATACTGCTTGGCTAGACTTCACACCTCAGAGCATAGCGTGCTCTCGCTATGAGGCCCTGACCCAAGGTAATGTGCTTCTCCAAGCCCAAATCACTTGCCACCTAGTGTAGGGGATCCTCTGCCACAAGATTCAAGAGAAGATTACTCCTATCTCAAGCTTTTACAAAATATCTCCAAAGCTCTTTCATTAGCCACTATCCCAATTCTAAGTAACAAGAAGCACTTCAAGTCAATTCTTTAGTTTTGTAGTGTACCTAATGAAGTAGTAGCTCTGCTGGTCTATCCAAGATCTACAGTTATCTATATGGAAGACTCCTCTCATCCATCCATCCCACTTCCTGGTGGTTGGAACTCAGCTGTAAAGTTCTTTCAGTGCTAGGACATGATCATGCTCAACTACTTCACCATTTGGAGGCAGGCCTCAAGTGAGGAAAAGTTTATAAGCCTCAGGCATGTGCTCCTCCCGGTAAGGGCCACAAAGTTCTAGATACCATGAGAAAGAGAGTTTTCCAGAGTTCAATGCTTAACATGAAAATAATTGCTCATCAGCTTCAAATCTTGCACTACCACCATGTGCTAATACAGCAGTTAGCCTACCAAGAACAATTATGTTTCTACTTGTAAGAGCCCACCTGTTGCCTCATAGGCTCCTTTGTATGATGCCTATGATACAGTGGCTGCTACGATCATCACAGCATGGTGGACAGTTTGGCTGAAAGCATCTGGGCTTTGTGAAGACCTTCATGACAAGGTCACTGATACCTCTTTCCCAGGAACCAATCTTCAGGGCCAGAGTCAAAGATGCTGGACCCACACATGAGGAGACCAAACTGGACCTGCTGCTTATGAATGGGGAGAGAGTTTCTGATATTGCAGTAGGTGCTCATTTTGCATTCATTGATCTCCGGATGGTGTGGTTCAGTTTTAGGACAATGGAAAATCTAGAGCGATTTTCAGATGATTGTGTTCTTGAGGTGCTAGCTAAACTAAAAGTAGATTAAGTATTGAAGAAACTTAGTGAAGTTTGAGCAGCTCCACTGTCTGACATTTTCAGTGCTTTTTTTGTTGTTAAGAATAGTCCCAGAGGAGTGGTAAAGGGCGCATGTGGTTCCTTTACACAACACACTGAAGTAAGGGAGAGGTTGGGATCCACAGGCCAGTTAGACTGATCTCTGTGGTGAGTAAATGAATGGAAACACTGCTAAAATAAAGCATAGTGAGATTTCTGGAATCCAATGAATTGCAGGATCCAAGGTAAGCATGGTTTTACTAGAGGCAGGTCACGTCAGACAAATCACATTAATTTCTTTGGCTGGGTGACTAAAGAGTTGGACCAAGGGAAAGCCCTAGATATGGTGTATTTAGATTTCAGTAAAGCCTTTGACACTGTTCCACACAGGCAACTTATAAATAAATTAAGCACCTTAGGGATGGACCCTAAATTGACTGACTGGGATAAAGATTAGTTGAGTGGGAGGCAACAAAGAGTACAGGTAAATGGAGCTCACTCTAAGAAGAAGGATGTTACTGAAAATGTACTCTGCACCTCCCCTCACCGGTAACAGCACCTGGGCTCTTGGGTAACGGATTTCCACACTCAGAGCAATGAGAAGAGCAATATCTATTAATAATACAAATCACACACACTTTTATTATAAAAAACACCAAAGCTTTGCGAGAGAGAGCAAAGCTTGCACCTTGCCTCTCTGACTACACAGACTTTGGATAATATTTTTATTGGTCAAAATTCCATTTCACAGCATAATTTCCACCTTATTTTTCTACTTTAAGCATCACATATATTCATAATGTGCATCTCTTATGTCTCTATGTCATAGGTCAAATCTTATTAGTATAGGTCATCAGGAGGAGACATACATGTATTCCCAGACATAACTTCTTAAACAATAATTCTAACACAAGCAGTTTTCATATCTTTGTTTCACGACTGAAAGGAAAGTATCATAAACAAACTTAATTTCTGTTATCTGAAAGTTCAGCATAGTTTTTCAGTAGAGTCTCCCAAGGTCGATAGCTAAGTAATAGGCCCTGGAATGTCTGAGCTACTGAATCTGTGGTGTTAACTCTTTCTGAGGGCTTTCAGTAATATAGTGTTAAGTACCCTCAGTGTACACAACCCTGTACAGACAAGCTTCCTTTCAGTTACCAGTGGTGTGCTGTAGGGATCTATTTCAGGTTCAATTTAAACATTTTTGTAAATGCTATTGTGGAAGAGCTATTGGATAAAGTTTGCCTCTTTGCGGATGATACCAAGATCCTGCGCTAGAGTAGACCCCCAGGAAGACGTAGGTAATGAGCTGAGCTTGGTCAAGAATTTCGCAGCTGAGATTTAATGCTAAAAAATGCAGGGCCATGCATTTGGGCTGCAAAATTCCAAGGGAGTGGTACAGCATAGGAGGTGAAGTGCTTCTGTCCACAAAAGAAGAGCGGGATCTCAGGGTGATTCTTTCTGATGATCTTAAGATGGCTAAATGGGTAGAAAAGACGACTGCAAAAACTAATTTAGAGTATTATGTGCAACATCTTCGAAAGGATATAAACAGGATGGATTCTATTTATTTATATATATATATATATATATATATATCCCGCTTTATTGTGGCATCAAAGCGGTTTATTCTCCAGGACCAACAGGAAGTCAGTCCTCACATATGGGTGACGTCGGCGCCGACGGAGCCCTCGTGGAGCAATTTCCCCAGCTTTCAAAGAAAGCCTTTGGGAATTGCAGCGCGCATGCGCGGTCTTCTTTTTTCCGCAGAGCCCTACAGACGCTGTTTGTGATCGCCGCTGAAAAAGTTGATTTTATTTGGTTTTCTTTTCTCGGTTCGACGCCGGATCCTTTTCCCGCCCGGACCCGATACACCGGTATCGAGTCCGTTCGTAATTTTTTCGTTTTTTGTCCTTCGTGACTAGCGTTTGCGCCATTTTTCTTTTTTTGCTGGCAGCCCTGTCTTTTGACCTCGCAGGGGCCCTTTTTCCCCCGATGGCTGCCAGCGGGTTTAAAAAGTGTGATCGGTGTAAGAAACGTATGTCTCTTACTGACACACACGACTGCTGCCTCTGCTGCCTCGGACCCGATCATGACCCGATGATCTGTGGTCCGTGTGGCAAGATGTCCTCTAAAGCGCTGAGGAGTCGGCAGCAACAAAAAGAAAGAATCTTCTCTGACTCCGTGTCCGGCCGGGCCCGGACCTCGTCAGAGGCTTGGACGTCCCGGGACTCCGGTCCTGAGCATCGTCGGAGTTCCTCTGAGCGGGGGTCTCCTGCCCGGGAACATCATCGGAAGAAGAAACCCGTGAGGGTGGCGTCGGTGGACGCTCCTGGTTCCTCAAGGGCCAGGTCGCATAGCCCCGATAACCGTCCCGGGTCCTCTGAGTCGGAGAGGCCTTCGAAACATCCTCGTCTCGAGATGGAGTCTCCTAGACATGTGAGTACTGTAGTCCTCGTGGACTCACCTCCGAAGGAGCCGACGTCGGACCCGACGCTGTCGGGGCCCGAGTCGCGGGCTGCTGGGTCTCCTGAGCTGGGACTCAGGTTGACGGCCTTGGAGAGTAGTTTGGCTGTCTTCATGGACCAGCAGCGGGCATTGATCGCTGGCCTCGCCGGTGCATCTGCCCCGGCCACCGGGACGTTGACGTCCAAGTCGACCCCAGAGACCGAGCCGATCCTCGAGTCCATGCGAGCTCGAGTCGATTCTCGGTCGCGGTCTCCCTCGGCCTCCCGTTCGGGACCGAGGTCATCGACGTAGACACCCTCGGCGTCGGGGCGGAGGGCATCGGTGCCCGCCCGACCGGAGCCGCTCGATTGCTTCTCCGAGGAGTCAGCCTGGGAAACGGAGGACGAAGAGTCCCCTGGTACTTTTCGGACTCGGTGCGTCCCATCGGACTCGCCCGAGTCCGAACCTCGGAGACGGTCCCCCCCGGAGGACACCCGGTTCTCGGACTTTGTGCGGGATATGGCCAAGGCCTTGGCATTCCCCGCGGATCCCGAGGAGGAGCCTCGAGCCGAAGAGCTCGATGCCCTCCAGTATGACTCTCCCCCGAAGGAGGCCTTTACTGTACTGGTTCCTCTGATGCTGGAGCAACTTCTCTTCTGCATGTGGGAGAGCCCGGCGTCGGCACCGGTGTTAAGCAAGCGGGTCGATTCCATTTATCGAGTCCGCAAGAGCCCCGGGTTCCAAAAGGCACAACTACCGCACCATTCCATGGTGGTGGAATCGGCCATGCATCGACTCAAGAGTCAGAAGATGCACTCCTTGGTGCCTTCTGGCCGGGAGGCCCGGAACCTGGATGCCCTCGGTAGGAAGTGCTTCCAGGGCTCTATGCTTGTCGAGTCCAGGCCTACCAGCTCTATATGGGCATGTATCTCCGGGACCTGGCAAAAGAAATTGCTGGGTTCTCTGCTGGTCTCTCCGAGGAACCTTTGCAGAGGTTCCAGGCCTTGTCCACTGGCATTCGAGACTGCTCGAAGTTTATCTCTCGGGCAGCCTACGATGGCTTCGAAGCATCGGCTTGAGTAGCCAGAGCCGGCATCGGTGCCCGCCGACAGGTTTGGCTTCAGTCATCCGATCTCGAGCCATGGGTACAGGACAAGTTGGTCAATGTCCCCTGCAGAGGTGAAAACCTCTTTGGCAAGCCCATGGCTGAAAAGGCTGCACAGATCGAGACCGAGACTCTGACCAGAACTCGGCTGTCCAGAAAAACCTCTGCCCCTTCTCAGATGAAGAAGGGCTCGGGGAAAAAGCCCTTTTACCCGAGGAAGGCGGCTGCCTATAAACACTACCCTCATTATCAGGCCTCAGCAGCTCCCCAACAGGGTCAGCGGGCCAAGGGACGGGGTAATGGGTCCCGTAGGCAGCAGGCCCCCAAGCCCACAACATAGGCCCCTGCTCAGCAGGGTGGGGGTTTTTGACTCCATCAGCATAGCCTCTTCCCCTCCACTGGTTTCTCTCAGCACAGGAGGCCAAGCTGGTCCACTTTGCCCACAGGTGGTCAGCCATCACATCAGATACCTGGGTGCTTCATATAGTTCAAAAAGGCTATCTTCTTCACTTTCACCAGGTACCTCCCTCCTACTTTCCAGAGGAGCCTCCAAGACTCCCTCTGCACAGGGACTTACTCCTTCAGGAGTTGGCAAGTCTTCTTCAGGAACAGGCTGTGGAACCGGTACCCCACCACCTGAGAGGTCAAGGCTTTTATTCCAGGTACTTTCTGATACCAAAACGAACAGGAGGCCTCAGACCCATCCTGGACTTGCGAAACCTCAACAAGTTCCTGGCCAGGGAAAAGTTCAAGATGCTTACCCTTGGAATCCTGCTGCCCTACCTCCAGCAGGGAGACTGGCTATGCTCTTTAGATCTAAAGGATGCCTATACTCACATCCTTATTCATCCAGACCACAGACAATATCTCAGGTTTGTTGTGGAAGGAGATCATTACCAGTACAGAGTACTGCCCTTTGGCCTATCCTCCGCCCCCAGGGTGTTCACCAAATGCCTAGCAGTGGTGGTGGCTTATCTAAGACTTCAAGGCCTCTTTGTATTTCCATACCTGGACGACTGGCTCATCAGGGCCCAGTCTTCCCAAGAGGCCTCTCAGGCCACTCATCGCACTGTGACTCTACTCCAGCACTTGGGATTTGTCATAAACTTCGCAAAGTCCACTTTGCTCCCTCTCAAAATCTCGAATTCATCGGCGCAAGGTTGAACACACTTCAGGCGCGGGCCTTCCTGCCTCTAGACAGGGCACACAGGCTCATGGATCTAGCCAGCCACTTTTGCAGCAATTCCCTGGTCTCTGCCAGGCAATTTCTGAGACTGCTCGGCCATGTGGCTTCCACGGTCCATGTAACCCCCAATGCCCGCCTGAACATGCGACCTGCTCAATGGTGCCTTTGCACTCAATGGCATCAGGCCACGGGGAGCCTGGCGGACTCAGTACAGGTATCCAACCTGCTGGTCTCTTCTCTGCGCTGGTGGCTTCATCTACCAAACCTGGTGCTGGGAGTGGATTTTCAATCTCCTCCGCCTTCTCAGGTGCTGACAACCGATGCTTCTCTCCTAGGTTGGGGAGCACATTGCCAAGGGACATGTGCTCAAGGCCTCTGGACTCCTTGGGAGTCTGCTCAGCAGATAAACTTCCTGGAGCTCAGAGCCATCCGCCTTGCTCTGAGAGCCTTCTCCCACTTCACTTCTCACCAGTCTGTGCTGGGCCAGATGGACAATCAAGTTGCTATGTTCTACGTGAACAAACAAGGAGGTACAGGCTCCTTCCTTCTCTGTCAGGAGGCACGGAGACTGTGCTCTTGGGCCGTCCTTCACGGCATCCTGCTCAAGGCTGTCTATCTCCCAGGTCAAGAAAATTACCTGGCAGACAAGCTGAGCAGGATCCTCCAACCTCACGAGTGGAGATTGGATCCGTTGGTGGTTCAGCATATCTTTCTCAAGTGGGGCCTCCCCACCATGGATCTATTTGCCAGTCCCCTGAACCGGCAGCTTCCCAAATTCTGCTCTCGACAACCGCATCCTCTCAGAGTGGCGGCGGATGCTTTCCTGATTCCATGGTCCACAGGCCTCTTGTATGCCTTTCCTCCCATGCCACTGGTGTCTCGGATGCTCTTCAAAGTTCTCAGAGACAGAGCCTCGATGATCCTAGTAGCTCCCCGGTGTCCGAGACAACCCTGGTTCCCGCTTCTAATGCAGCTGGCAGTGGACACTCCTCTTCCTCTGGGGTTTCAACCCGATCTCCTGTCACAGGATCAGGGGACTCTCCTACACCCCAATCTCCGGTCCCTTCATCTGATGGCCTGGCTGCTGAAAGGGTAGTCCTTGCTCCCCTCCTGCTGCCTCATGAGGTGGAAGAGGTCGTCTTGGCCTCCAGGCGGCCCTCCACCCAGAAGTCTTACGCTCTTAAGTGGCATAGGTTCTCCGTGTGGTGTGCTCAGCAGTCTGAGAATCCCTTCTCCTGCTTGGTGGCAGTGGTCTTGCAATATTTGCTTTACCTCTCCAATCTGGGCCTTAAGTCCAACTCTGTCAGAGTCCACCTCAGTGCTCTCTCTGCGCATCACGCACCGGTGGATGGCAGGCCTCTTTCCAACCACCCTTTGGTGGCTCGTTTTCTCCGAGGCCTCCTTCTCCTTAAGCCTCCTTTGCGCCCACCAGCCCCTGAATGGGATCTAAATGTGGTCTTGCAGCGGATTACCTGTCCGCCCTTTGAACCCATGGCTACCTGCCCTCTTCGTTTTCTTTCCTGGAAAACCTTGTTCTTGGTAGCACTTACCTCTGCTAGGCGCGTTAGTGAACTGCAGGCCCTAGTGTCTGATCCTCCTTACACTAAGTTCTACAGGAATAGGGTAGTCTTACGGACTCACCCTAAGTTTCTTCCTAAAGTGGTTTCTCCTTTTCATCTCATCCAGGAGGTGGTTCTTCCAACCTTCTTTCCCAGGCCGCACTCCAGCCGGGCTGAGATGGTCCTGCATACCCTGGACTGTAGGAGGGCCTTGTCCTTCTACCTTGACCGTACGCGGGAGCATAGGAGGGCTGTTCAGCTCTTCGTTTCTTTTGACCCTAATAAGTTGGGGCTACCTGTCTCCAAGCGTACTTTGTCAATATGGGTTGCTGACTGTATCGCTTGGGCTTATGGGGCAGCCTGCCTCTCGTTGGAGGGACGTGTCACGGCTCATCGTGTTAGGGCGAAGGCTGCGTCAGTGGCTCATCTCCGCTCTGTTCCGTTGGCAGACATCTGCCGGGCCGCTACTTGGTCTTCAAGCCAGACTTTTGCGGCCCATTACTGCCTGGAGAGGGAGTCCCGCAGGGACAGTGCTTTCGGTCAGGCAGTCCTCCATAATCTCTTTGAGGTTTAGGCAACTCCTACCCTCCGGCCCTGATGTTGGGCTACCGGTCAGGGGCGTTTTCAGAGAAGGTTCCTTCCTTCTGTGCTACTGAGCTAGAGGGAGCTCATTTTTCCGCTTGAGGTCTCCGGTAGCCTTAAGCTAGGGAGTCCCATATGTGAGGACTGACTTCCTGCTTGGTCCTGGAGAAAGAGTAGTTACTCACCTGTAACAGGTGTTCTCCAGGAGCAGCAGGAATCAGTCCTCACAACCCTCCCTCCTCCCCTCGGAGTTGCAGTCCTATCATTTCGTTTTTGCTAAATTTTTTGCTGTCTTTTAGCTATGTCATCAGACTGAGCAAGATGACACCCTTGGGCGGGAAGGGGACCGCGCATGCGTGCTGCAATTCCCAAAAGCTTTCTTTGAAAGCTGGGGAAATTGCTCCGCGAGGGCTCCGTTGGCGCCGACGTCACCCATATGTGAGGACTGATTCCTGCTGTTCCTGGAGAACACCTGTTACAGGTGAGTAACTACTCTTTCTTTTGATTTTTACAGCTGTAAGCTATGCAGACTAGCACCTATTTAGCACCTTTTCAATTTAACATTTTAACAACTTTTTAATTCCTTTTAACGAGTATGTACATGGAATGCGGTGAATTTACAGTGTGACCTATTCCCTTTATGCGGCGCTTCTCATCATTTGCAGTAGATTGCATAGGAAATGGTCTTAGTTGTCTTAAAAGTTTGTATCTTAAAACTCTTAGGGATCTGTTACTAAACCATGTTAGGCTTTTGAACCTACCATGGTGTTTTTGTGCAAAAAGTGTTGCTTAAGCTATAAACGTGATGTGATTTCTGTTTGGGCGTGCAGAGTATTTCCCCAGCAGATACCACACCGCAATGCAAACACCGTGGTCTGGCAGCATCCTGGTTGCAGATAACGCTATCCACTGAGGTCACAGTATTTGTACCTGCGCTGTCTGCAACTCCGAGGTGCACTGTTGACACTCGTGGTAACCTTGTGTTGCTGACACACCCACATCCTACCTACTCCTGCAGATACTGCGGAAAATGCAGATGGTGTACAAAACCGCTGTGCTATCTGCATTTTCTCTGTGCTTTCTGTTAATTTTGGCCAATAGTGTGCATTACAGGTAGCACAGCTTAGTAAACATGCCTCTTTCTAGCTTGATATATAAGTAATCTGTTCTACCCAAGTACTTGGAGGCTTTATGTACTAACTTACATTAATCTTTAGCGCTCACTCTTTAAAAAAAGAAAATATGTGCTAACCTTGGACATGCCTGAAAAAAATGTATTAAATAGTGCTGGTGCAGCTATGGAGTAGCCTAGTGGTTAGAGCACTGGCTTGGTAACCAAGCAACCAGGGTTTGATTCCCACTAGCACTCCTTGTGGCCTTGGGCAAGTCACTTAACCCTCCATTGCCTCAGAAGAAAGGCCTGGCAATCTACTTATGGTGACACTGCCAAGAAAACCCAGGAGCTTCTGGGTCGCCAGGAGTCAGGACTGACTCGAAGGCACACATTGCATTTTTGCAGCTATGTATTCAAAATGGAAAGAGCAATTAAAGACAATTAACTGTTTACACCATCTATGACCACCAAATCTGCTTTATATAATGCAGGTGAGAAGTACACCTGGGAGGGCCACATTAAGGGGGTGTCATGTAGTGCTCCCTGCAAGGGCTGGTAATGTCTATTATCTCTCAATTCCATGTATTGCTGTTAACAAGCCCATTCATAGAATATAATTATCACTGAAAATAGTCATCATAACTGCTGTCTTTTGAGCTAAGTTCACTTATTTACAAAATGTTTTGAGAACATTTTTAAAATCTGATTAAAAAAAAATCATTGATTTTCATCCATGCTGGGATGTCCTGATCTGCCTTTGGACTGGTATTTGCAATCCATGCTGCACAAATCTGTTACATCCTGTGGTTTCCCCCCCCCCCCCCTCCTCCCCATACCTAATAAACAGCTTCTTGTTGGTGGGCTTGATGAGTTCAGTAAATGTTTTCTATTCAAGCAGTAACATAGTAACAAAGTATATGATGGCGGATAAAGACCACCATGGTCCGTCTAGTCTGCCCAGCAAGGTAGCAAGAGTAGGTGCACCTGCCGTTCCGTGCAGATCAGCCCTCCCCATGCCTTTGTTTAGGGGTGTACCCATCACTCCGTTCAGGTCCACCCCTATTTGTTGAGATATAAGAGATAGTTAAGTTTATTTTGATTTTATCCTGTTGCTGTAAACAGATCCACTGTGTCTGTCCCATGCCATTTTGAATTCTATCACTGTATTTTCCACCACCACCTCCATCGGGAGGGCATTCCAAGCATCCACCACCCTTTCAGTGAAAAAGTATTTCCTGACGTTGCCTTTCATTTACTCATAGCACAGTGACACACACGTTGATAACGCCAACTGTTTATATCTCCTTGTCATTTAGCATACTGGGTAGTTGTAATGATATGCATTCTCCAGCCACATCTTTTGGAAGATTTTATGCATGTGAGATGACTGAAATGCGCTGTTAGGCCATCCATGTCTTGAAGTGTTAAATTGTAAGGGGATTTGGTGTCCTGTTTAGATGAGACCATAGATACATACAAATTAATATCATTTAGAGAATGCACTCCTTGTCTTACAGGTGTCTGATGATGGAAGATATGTTTTATTATCTATACGGGAAGGGTGTGATCCAGTGAACAGGTTATGGTACTGTGATCTACAGAAGGAGCCAAATGGAATTACAGGTAAGTTGTCACCATTTGATGATATTTAATCTGTTATTAAAAAAAGAAAATTGTTGATCGAGCTGCACAGATCTTGAAGCAGTAAATTGAAAGTTACTCTGTTTAAAACGCTATTTGAACTAATCTCGGGAATAATTATTTCCAGTGAAGTAAGCAGTTTGCCATGCAGAGAGAGGTATTAGCAAAATAACAGAAATTTCACCCTGAAAACCAGGAGCACTGTGGTATGTCTTAGGAATGTCAAATGGCCTATTTTTGATACTACCTTGGTATAAGAAAATAAGTTAAACAGAGAGACTCTGGTGCACAGTAACAAAAAGGGAAACCAACTTCATTTATTTTCACCATCTTTATGAATATTGTTTCAAAAGATATTTCACCATCTTTTAGTGATCTGAGCTCCTCAGACTTGTGCAGGAAAAAGTTGCTGTGGTGGGAGGTATTTCATCTATACAAGATATGCTGCTGTTGTTGTATACACATTACCTTTTCAGTTGTGTGCCATCCAGTGGTTTGCAAGAAAAACTGCTTTAGCAGTTCACTTAGCTAGTAGTAGCAGATATTTGTAACCTTTCCTCTGATAGGGCATTCAGATAAGCTTGCAGTTCTATTCCATCTGTCTGTCTCTCTCAGAACGCAAAGAAAGCATTGATTTTTCATCCTCATTCATGCAGAATAATGAAAGAATTCTCTAATGCAGTTTAAAGTCTCTAATGCAGTTTAAAGTCTCTAGCAGTTAAGTGTCATCGAGCCAATGTAGACCCATGGCAGTTCTGTAGATAGTTGTCCTAAACTGCATTTGGTCTTCAGTCAGGTGGCTAATTGTTAATAAAATGGTATCCATAGCTGCCGTTATTGTATCGATCCATTACATTGCTGGCCTTCCTCTTTTGAGTTGACCTTCACCCTTGCCAGGCATGATATCTTTCTCTAATGGTCTTTCTCTTCCTTTATTGTATCCTAAGTATGAAAGTCTTAAGTCTTGTTATTTGAGCTTCTAAAGAAAGTTTGTTCGATCTCCTCTAGTACAGATTGATTTGTTCTTTGGGCAGACCATAGTATACACAGTATTCTTCGCCAGCGTCATAATTTGATGGCATCAACTTTCTGCTTGTCTTTTTCTTTCTTCAGTGTCTAACTTTAGCATCCATATGACATTATTGAAAAACCATGACTTAGACAAGCCATATCTTTGTATGCGGAGATACATCTCTGCATATGAAAATATTGTCTAGATCCTTCATAGTGATTCTGCCAAGAGCAGTGTGTCGTTGAGTTTCTTTGATTATTGATCCAAGCAGATTAAATTTGTCTACTATTTCTTTTCTTTTATTTATTTATTTAACCAGTTTTATATACCACCTTATCCTTCAATCAAAGTGATTTGCAGAATAATTTGTTATACATTTAACAGGTGGGGTGAGGGGGTAAGGTCATGAACATATATACAAACTATATACAGTTAATTCTTGTATGATTGCGTGTGTTGCCGGTGGGCCATTTGGAGCGGTATTCTGCTGCTTGTCGCAGATTATTACGTGTCCGAAGTATCCCTATCGATGATGAAACTATTGATTTTGCCAGCTCTCACAATCTTTGTTAAGGTGCAGGCCCATTTTAAAACTATGTTCCTTGATCTTTCCATCTCTTTGTACTTGAGAATCTTCTCTTCCTTAGCGTCTCTCTAGTCCAGTCCCGGAACCATAGAGTTGTGAACCTCCACCAGCAGCTTTGGAGACTGAATATCTTCATCTCTTTGATCATCCAGCTATATGCAGCCCCAAGGACCGCCCACACATCAGTATCTCAGTCTCCAAGCAGCTTGGAAGTCAGAGCCCAGAACTTGGCTCCTTAGGAACAAATAAGCAGAGCTTTAGTGTTTTATTATTTTCTAGGTTTAGGTGCTGGGCTGCTGTTGTGGAGGAATTCTTTGGCTGTGTCCCTTCTGCCTTTATCTGATCTGTTTTTTTCTCTCTTTCTCTCTCTGTCAGTCTCCCCATAGGTCAAACAAGCAGGGGAGCTGCAAAGGACACAGGTCTCCTTTCTACCGAACCCCCTTGGTGGGTGAGGAGAAGGTTGAAGGCAATTAACTGCAGCAATTAAATACAGCAGTAGGCTCTGAGGGTCCCCTAACTGATTTAGGGGTTCCCCGAGCTGCCCTGAGCGGTTATTAACTCTGATGTTGGCTCTGATAACTGCTACTCAGAGCTTGTGGCAGGCACGCTGGACAGCACTCACAGAGTTTTGACCCCCCCTCCTCTCCTGTGTGTGGGTGAGTAGAGTTTGGGGCTTTTTATTTCTAAAGGCAGTGATAGAGGCCTTGGGGTAGCCTGGAATCAGCTCTGGGGAGTTTGTTTAGACCTTTTGGGTACTTTTTATAGTCCTTTTTTTGGCGGGATCGGGTCCGGCGGCCATTTTGGATTTTCAACGTCATTTTTTCTTCATGTTTTTTTTTTTTAGGGATAGGAGCTTCGTTTTTGAATTTTTGGTCAGATATCAGCTAATTGACCCCAGCTCTATCTAATCCTGCGATTTGGAGCGTTTTTGAGCACTTTTAAAATCGCAATTTTTTTTTTCTGCTCTGTTTGCTTCAGCAAGGTGTCTCTGCTTTGCTGGTAGAGGGCTGTGTGCATAGGCATGCCTCCTAGTCCTCGGTGTCTGGTTTGTGGCATTCGTAGAAGTAGTAATTTGGAAGCCAGAGTCTGTGCCACTTGTTCTGCTGTGGGTGCTGTCATGGAGGATCCTCTGGAGGGCTCCAGTGCGGATCTCCCTCCTGTCTCTACAGAAGGGACATCAAGGCAGGCAGAGACGGTCCTTGATCCGGGGATTTCTGAGGTGCCAGAGCGCCTGTTGGCGGGGGGCGTCCAGGAGGGATCCCTTGGAATTCCACCCGCCTTTTTCTCTCTCATGCAGGAGGCTCTGGCTCTCTTGCAGCCGGCGGGTGGAGGTTCGGTCCCGCCCCGCCGTGGGCTAAAGCGCCCACTTTCAGTAGAGGGAGACACCGGTCCACAAAAGAAGAGCCGGCCCCCGAGTGTTGCGGATTCTGCGCCTCCTGGGGATGAGTCCCACGAGGGGCTGGGGGAGGCTCTCGGGCTAGAGTCTGCGGAAGATTTAGAAGACGGCGAGTTGTTTGACGACGAGCAGAGTAGTAGAATAGTGCGTGTATTTCGTAAAGAGGAACTTCCGGCACTGATTGCCGAAACCCTCAAAGTATTGAACATACCCGTGGAAGATTCCGCTGCGGAGGACCAGTTGGAGGATCCCTTGATGCAGGCGGTGCGCACTTCCCACAGAGTCTTTCTGCTCCATAGGGTTTTTAAGGCTATGATCCAGGAGGAGTGGAACAGTCCAGAATCCGCCTTGCGCGGGGCTAGACTGTTGCCTAAGTTGTATCCTCTATCGGAGGCTGATAGAGAGCTTTTTCGTTCGCCGAAGGTGGATGCGGCAGTTTCCGCGGTTACTAAACGGACTACTATCCCGGTGGAAGGTGCTGCGGCGTTGAAGGACGCGCAGGATAGAAAGGTCGAGAGCTTGTTGAGACAGGCGTTTGATGTTTCTGCCCTGTCAATGCAGGCGGCGGTGGCCAGGGCCTGGGTGGCGCGCGGCTGCCTCCGCTGGTCTCAGCAGTTGCAGGGGCCCCAGTCGGCGGAACAGGAGGCCGCGGTTTCCAGATTGGAGTCTGGTGCCGCTTATTTGGCGGATATCCACTATGACCTCATTAGGGGGTTGGCTAACGGCATGGCGTCGGTGGTAGCGGCGCGTCGTTCTCTTTGGTTACGCAATTGGGCGGCTGATGGTTCTTCTAAAGCTCGCCTTAGTAAGCTGCCGTTTAAGGGCAGGCAGTTATTTGGAGAGGACTTGGATAGGTTGGTAAAAGATCTCGGGGATTCTAAGGGGGTTGGCTTCCGGAGGATAAGCCCAAGCAGGGGAAGCCAACCTTCACCTTCCGGGGATCTCAGCAGTCCTTTCGGAGATTTCGTGCCTCCCGCTTTGGTCAGTCCCAGCGTTCCAGATACCCGGGGCGCGGACAGAGTTTCCGCGGATTTCGGGGGGCAGGTAGAGGTTTTGGCTCCTTCCAGGCGCAGGTCCCCAAAAAGTCACAATGAAGTGAGGCCAGCTCCGGTGGCGGTGATCCCCGTAGGGGGCAGACTACGGGATTTCTACCCTGCCTGGGCCGCTATCACATCCGATCAGTGGGTGTTAGAAGTGATACGAGAGGGATATGCGCTCAAGCTGCATCGACCGGTGCTAGATTCCTTCGTTATGTCCCCGTGCAGCGCTCCCTGGAAACGAAGAGCCGTATCAGATACACTTTCCCAGCTGCTTCGGCTCCGGGCAGTCGCCCCCGTGCCGGAGGGGCAGTTAGGGTCCGGTCGATACTCCATCTACTTCGTGGTGCCAAAAAAGGAGGGCACCTTTCGACCAATCCAGGATTTAAAGAGAGTGAATCGGTGCCTCCGGGTGTCGCATTTTCGCATGGAAACGCTGCGTTCGGTCATAGCGGCGGTCCGCGAGGGGGAATTCCTAACGTCCCTAGACCTTACGGAGGCCTATTTGCACATTCCCATTCGTCGGGAACATCAAAGATTTCTGCGGCTTGCACTGCCGATGAGCCATTTTCAGTTTCAAGCCATGCCCTTCGGCCTCACGACGGCGCCACGGGTCTTCACGAAGATCATGGTGGTGGTAGCGGCGTTCCTGCGGAAGGAGGGTGTCCTCGTGCATCCCTATCTCGACGACTGGTTGATCCGGGCGAAGTCGAGGGAGGAGAGTCTCCGAGCGACGGCGCGGGTCGTACAGATTTTGCAGTCGTTAGGCTGGGTGGTCAATCGGGCGAAGAGCAGCCTTCTACCCTCGCAGACCTTGGAGTATTTGGGGGCGCGTTTCGAGACCGGCAACGGGAAGGTTTTTCTCCCAGTGCACAGAGCGCGGGCCCTGAGGCGGCTGGTGGAGCAGTTTCTAGCGAGACGGTCATCCTCAGCTTGGCAATACCTTCAGCTTCTCGGCACGATGGCGGCGACCATCGAGGTAGTTCCGTGGGCAAGGGTGCACATGCGGTCCCTGCAGCGAGCGCTGCTGCGTCGATGGTGTCATCAGTCCGACTCGCTAGCTCGTCAGTTTGCCCCTTGGGGGTTCGGCGCAGCCTTCGCTGGTGGTTGCGTCGGCGCTCTCTGGCGAACGGTATGCCCTTGAAATCTCCCGTCTGGCGTCTGCTGATGGATGCCAGTTTGGGCGGCTGGGGGGCTCATTGCGAGGGTCAGATTGCTCAGGGCCAGTGGTCCTCGCGGGAGAGCCAGTGGTCTATCAACCTTCTGGAAATGAGAGCCGTGTGGTTGGCTCTGACTGCGTTTCAGCCTTGGCTGCAGGGAGCGGCGGTCAGGGTGCTGTCCGACAATGCCTCCACGGTAGCCTACATAAATCGCCATGGAGGCACAGGCAGCGCGGCGTTGGAAGCGGAGGCGGATCTGCTTCTAGAATGGGCAGAGCGGCATCTTCAATGTCTGTCGGCCCAGCATGTCGCGGGGGTTCACAATGTGGAGGCGGACTTTCTGAGTCGTCGCAGAGTAGACCCCGGAGAGTGATCTCTACATCCCGAGGTATTTGCGTTGCTGGTCCGTCGTTGGGGTCTGCCGATAATGGACCTCATGGCGACCTTCGAGTCCGCGCAGGTCGAACGGTTCTTCAGCAGGCGTCGGGAACGCATGTCGGAAGGCCTCGATGCATTGGCACAAAGGTGGCCAAGGTACGGGCTGCTCTGTCTTTCCTCCGTGGGCTCTGGTGGGTCGCCTGGTGCAGCGAATCGAGCGGCATCTGGGTCCCGTGGTTCTGATTGCCCCGGACTGGCCTCGTCGGCCTTGGTATGCGGATCTGGTGCGGTTGAGTGTGGCCGATCCGTGGCTGCTTCCTCCTCGCGCGGATCTCCTTCGGCAGGGGCCGCTGCAGATGCCTCAGGTGGCTCGATTCTCGCTTACGGCATGGCTATTGAGAGGGCGCGAATGAGAGCCAAAGGTTATTCTCCGGAGGTCATTGCTACCTTGTTGCGGGCACTGCGTCGGTCCACGTCGCTAGCGTATGTCCGGGTCTGGCGTATTTTTGAGAGCTGGTGTGCGGATCGCGAATTGCGGCCTTTGCGGACCTCCGTTCCTCAGATCCTCTCCTTCTTGCAAGCAGGGGTGGACAAGGGCCTGGCGGCCAGTTCCTTGAGGGTACAACTTGCTGCTCTTGCGTGTTTTCGAGGCAAGGTTCAGGGCCAGCTATTGGGGTCCCATGCTGATGTGAAGCGCTTCTTGCGAGCGGTGTTGCTTATGCGTCCTCCGTGCAGGGCTTTAGTTCCCTCGTAGGACTTGAATTTGGTGTTGAGGTCTCTGGTGGCTTCGCTGTTTGAACACTTGGCGCAAGCTTCGTTGAAGGACTTGACGTTGTAGACGGTGTTTCTGGTGGCGATCTCGTCAGCTCGCAGGATTTCCGAGTTGCAGGCTCTTTCGTGTAGAGAACCCTATCTGTCTTTCTCGGCCGACAAGGTGGTATTGCGACTGGTTCCCGCGTTTTTGCCTAAGGTAGTTTTGGCGTTTCACATGAATCAAGTGGTGTCTCTCCCGGTGTTTGCCAAGGAACGCGGTAAGCACGCGGATAATTCCTTGCACGCGTTGGATGTCCGTCGAGCGCTTCGCCGGTATTTGCGGGAAACAGCGTCCTTCCGTAAGTCCGATCGTTTATTTGTTGCCTTTGGCGGTCCGCGCAAGGGGGAAGCGGCGTCTAAGTCTTCCATTTCCCGCTGGTTGAAAGAGGCGATTTCGTCGGCATACCTTTTACACGGCAAGGTTGTTCCTGCCGGGCTTCGGGCTCACTCGACTAGGGCGCAGGCGGCGTCTTGGGCAGAAGTTAGCTTGGTGCCGGCGGTGGATATTTGTCGGGCGGCGACGTGGTCGTCCTTGCACACCTTTGCTAAGCACTATCGTCTGGATGTGCAGGCGGCGTCGGATGCGCGGTTTGGCTCTCGGGTGCTTCAGGCTGGACTAGCGAGGCCCTCCCGTTGAGATATACTGCTCTGTTACATCCTCTATGGTTCCAGGACTGGACTAGAGAGACGCTAAGGAAGAGTAAATTAGACTTACCTGCTAATTGTTGTTCCTTGCGGAACTCTAGTCCAGTCACGGATTCCTCCCTGTCTCTCGGTTCTCGCTGCCAGCCAAGAAGATACAGTCATTATAGGAGTCTGCCAGGGTTTCTGTTCTCTATGCTTTCGGTCAGAGCTCCTCTGCTTGCAGCACGCCTTAGTTCCCTTTCGGGGCCAATTTGGAGGGTGAGCGGTGGCGCCTCTTGTTGCTTGTGTTTTGCGCAGGGGTCGCCACGGCTGTTCTGGTCTGCCTTCCGGTAGGCAGGAGATTGTTCATAAGAAATACAAAAAAAAAAAAAAAATTCGCTAGTAGTGGGATCTTTAGGGTCAGGATCCTTTTTTCCACTGTATGGTTATATCTACTTATTTGTTGCTCTGCTTAGTATGCTTTGTCAATAGGTACTGATGTGTGGGCGGTCCTTGGGGCTGCATATAGCTGGATGATCAAAGAGATGAAGATATTCAGTCTCCAAAGCTGCTGGTGGAGGTTCACAACTCTATGGTTCCGGGACTGGACTAGAGTTCCGCAAGGAACAACAATTAGCAGGTAAGTCTAATTTACTCTTGCTCAGCGCGATTCACAGGCTATACTGCTGTGTAAATGGTTTATTCTCAATAGGCATTGTTATGCTACATTGTATATTAAGTGAAATATGAGGTGCCGTGCAAGTGCTTTCTCTGCCCCATCCCTCTCTGTTGGTGTTTTGAGTTGTGAGATATACGTTGTGAGATGTGTGATGGTGTATGTGAAGTTTGCTATTTAGTAAAGGGTTTAAGTTAAAGGTTTGGTAGTTTTGAAAGATTGGTTTTAGGAGCTTTGGTGGAATGACTGTGCAATGCTTTGATGTGGGTGGTGGATTTAGGGAGTGTACCTTCTAGGCACCTTTATTTATTGAATCATTAAATATAAATTATAATAAGAGAAGGGGCGTTTTTTAATGCCTATGATGTCGAGCTCTTGATCTCTTCTATGGCTTCTTGTTGCCACACAGTGGGAAGTGATAAGATTCTGAGGCTTTTTCTCCCATAAATTGTTGCTACGGTTTGACATAATCTCCTTTTAGGTGGTTTAGCTCGGACCGAAGTAAGTTTAGTTGAACTAGGAATTATTTTGGTTTTGGTCTGACAGTTCTTGTTTTGTGCATTTAATACACTCGGTGTGGATTTTCTTGTTTGTAATGAATATGCATGAGATATATTTGCATGCATTGCTTCCATTGAATTTGAATTGATCTCATGCATATTTATTAGGGATATCCTGAAAACCTGTCTGGTTTGCGGCCCTCCAGGACTGGATTTGGAGACCCCTGCTCTAGTGCAAGCTTACTGTGTTGTCTCCAGAATGGGAGATAATCTTTAGTAGCTAGGTCCTTTAAATTGTTTTTGTGTATTTATTAGGCCTATTGTAATCGGGCCATCAAACTTTAAAATATTTTGGTTCAGTTCAGATTTGGTTTCTGTTTTACCAAAGTGATTCTGGATCAGTTTTGGTTAAGACCAATAAAAATTTGGTATCCGGAATTATTTTGCTCTAGTTTGGTTCCAGTTTAGAATGAAGAGGGAATGAACAGAGACTGAAAAAGCTGAGCCATTCTATTGTTATACCCAAAACTTTTGCAGTGGTGTTTCTTCCAGAGACAATTAAGCCTCTGGATCCATCTTCCACTGAGACTCATAGCATTAGTAGCAGCACCCCCTGCTGACAGAGGACCCACACTACCATTAGACTAGTTGCTTCCTTCCTGAGATAGTCGAGTTTCTGAAAACACCAACTGAATGACTTCTGAACTGATAGCCAGTATTTTTTTAAAATTTGTTTCCAATTAGCAGAAGTGTTTAAATATGTTGAGTCAAATTCAGTTCTGGTTCCAGAAAAATTAATTCGGGTTTGGGTTGACCACCTGATTGTAACGTATTAATTGCAAACTTGTCCTATAAAGAGGTATACATAAACTGAAATGAAACTGCCACTGGGGTCTATTTTTTGGCTGTCTGAATTGAATCATGAGACTCACTCAGGTTCTTCTGTTTTATTTTTAATCTCTGTTAATGCTTTTCAGTTTTCATTTGTTTGTATCATCTTCCTTCCAGTGCCGTAATCAGATATTTGCCAGGCTGTCAAGGCATATGAAGCCCTTAGATGATAAGCTCTGTGGGGCAGGGGGAATACCTGTTGTTCATAAATGAGCCTGTTTATAATTAAATCCAGAAAACTCACACCCAAGTTTTTTTGCTCCTGTGTGTTCACAGTAGCTTGCCTAATTTGCTGAACCATGTCTGACTTCTTGGCCTGGTCCAATTCTTTTCTTCAAGTTTCCTAAAGTTTTCAAAAAGTTTCTTCCTTTCGCTTCTCTGTAATTTTCAGCCTGAGTTGTCGTTGAAGCAAACTGGTGATTTCATGAAGAAAGCGCTACGCAATTACAACCTAGTATGTTGATTGCAACTTTTCACTCAACACTTATTAAAGGATGGTTTGTTTAGCTGTTTGGGGCTTGCAGGAATGGCTTCAGATCTGCAGAACACCTAGAACTGTGTTAAGTTCTGGTAGCCAGAGCATCTGTTCTGAAAACAAAACATTTCCGGAAACAGACTTGAACAGAAATGTTTGTGATTGCACAGTTTGATTTGAAGTGATTAGCACTGCCACCTCAATCGTTAGAATAGGCTTTAACATTGCAGGAGAAGACACTCAGATTATGTGATTATATGCGGTACCTATTTTCGATGTGATGTTGCATATTTGAATAACATTGTTGCTGAATATTCAAAGTGGTGATCCCTGTTGCCATATTTAACTTTTCTAGAGTTGCACAACATAAATCTGTATTTTTCTGTCTGTGGATCACTTTTCTTCAGAGTTGCAGTCTTTTGGAGGGATGCTTTGTCACTGAATGCATTTTAGTATGTGCATGCAGTGATTCTGAAGAAGGCACCGAACCATGTAGAACACTAACTGGTTGTACTGTCCATATGAAAAGGACCCTTTAGTGACCTAATTATGGCAATTAGAGCTGGATGGACACTTAATTAGAATCGCACCAAAACTTTAAGTGTTAATGTTTGAACAAGTTATTTATTTATTTACATCTGCAGAAACAAACAGGAATCTATAGTCTTTACATATGGGTGACGGTACAGGAGGAGCCCGCACGGGGAATGCTCCTCACCATTCAATTGGAAAACCTTTGAGAGCACTCCACTTCACCTGCGTGGTTGCCTTTCTGCCTTCCCAACCCCCTCTCTTCAGTTCTTCATTTTTCACAGAGCCAAATCCTGTCGCTGCAGAAAAATCTCTTTTTGTGGATAGCGCCTTTGCCTTCCCATCAACACTTGCCCAATTCTAAAGAGATATATCAACTGAAACTACATTTTTGTCGGAACTAATGCCATGAAGATAAAAAATCTTCTCGTAGCATAAACGTTCTTTTTTTTTCTTTTTATAAAATGGGGACGCAACCCCAACAAACAATACCCAAAAGATACACAAATCATAGGGTATGATTGATTTAGTGTATGTATTTATTTATTTATTTACATTCTCTTATATACCGCGCTATTCTGCATCAGTGCGGTTTACATTTGAACAAACTGAAATTACATTGAACAGGGCATTATAACTTGGAGATAACTATTTTACAGGGAACCTGGGCTATGGAGGGTTAAGTGGCTTGCCCAAGACCACAAGGAGCACCTGTGGGATTAGAAACCCCAGTCCTTCCAGCCCAAGGTTGCTGTCCTCTAATGGGATTTGAACCCCCGACCTTCCGGCCTGAAGTACCTTGCCCCAACCACTAGGCTATTCCTCCACTCCTGTGTAGAAAATGAATCCAACCAGACTATAAGGCACTTAATCTTGTTGGATAGCTCTCATCCAAAAACAGCCGACATTCAAAAAATTATTATGCCGCTTATATATAGTCTTCCTCCAACTAGGGTAATAAAGGTTTACTTAGCTTTCCGAAAAGCTCCCCAAACGATGTATCCAGATGATATATTTCAACTCTCCTGCGATGCCACAGAAGAAAACCAGAGGGGAAGATAATGCAGCAAGACATCCAAAGACATCCAAAGTCGGCTTGAAACAGATCATATGGTCCTCCTTCAATTTGCATCTTAATATAATATTGTTGAATGTTAACCCAACGTTGTATTTCGGGCTCCAGATACTCTCAGCCCTTTTTCAAAACTCTGTTGCAGATTTGAACTAGCCAAACAGGTCTTGTTCCTTTTGTATGCCTCAGTTGGAATGACGTAACTCATTGACGACCAATAAGACAATGGTCAATTACCTAGATCCCACCCCTTGATATCTCCAGAGCATTCATAGAATACTCCACCAATCTACGGAAGAATAATTTTTTGAATGTCGGCTGTTTTTGGATGAGAGCTATCCAACAAGATTAAGTGCCTTATAGTCTGGTTGGATTCATTTTCTACACTAAATCGATCATACCCTATGATTTGTGTATCTTTTGGGTCTTGTTTGTTGGTGTTGCGTCCCCATTTTATAAAAAGAAAAAAAGGAATGTTTATGCTACGAGAAGATTTTTTATCTTCAAGGCATTAGTTCCGACAAAAATGTAGTTTCAGTTAATACATCTCTTTAGAATTGGGCAAATATTAGATGTGGGATATAGGTTTTGGGTTCCCATCAACACTGGCACCATCTTAGAACATCGCTGATTCCTTTATTTCTTTTCTTTAACTACTTTCTTTTATTTCTTTAAAAAAAGCAACACTAGGCCATTGACACGCTTTTGAGGCCTTAAGCCTACCATACTTTTCACACGGGAGAGTATGGAGACCCAACTAGTGATTTCAAAAAATGTTCTAATTGTGCCAACACCATTTCGGCAACTAACACACATGACTGATGTTTAAAATGACTCAGCCCAGACCACCAGCCAAAAGACTGTTCCCTCTGTCGGAAAATGACACAGAGGCCTGTAAAACCAGGCTTCTAAATTTGGAGTACTTTTCGCTTCTGACGCACTATCACTGAGGTCCACTTCATCGAGGGCCTCTTCATCCTCTCATGGATCTAAGGTATCTTTGAAGTCCAAGCATATGGCTGCATCGAAGTCTGATGGCACCACCAGGGGAAGATCTCGCTCAAAGCACCGAGACCCTTTGGAGGTTGCCTCTGAGGCAGATCGGCTTGCTAAACAGCCCTGACAGGAGGCCCTGTTCATCAAAGCCATTGAGGAGTGCCAGGATGCTCCCGAGGCCTCGACCTCTGGAGAGCTGTTGGTGCCATGCCGCGGGACAGTAGCGCAAATACCTATTAAAGATACCACTACCTCGTCGATACCACTTACGGTACCAACATTGACACCGGTTTCGGCCACAGCATCATGGCTGCTGCAGATGGAATAGACATCGCTCCCATCCATGTCTTCCCTTGAAACACTTACCAATACCGGTGCCAAGTCCAAGCAGCTTACTGAAGCTGATACCTTGGAGCATCGGTACCGGCGTCTAGCTTTGGGACACAGAGACCGTCAATACTTAGTCTTTTGATTCAGACGCCCCAATTTTGTATGCGGAATCACTTGATTCCCGGGGACCCCAGGACCTACCTTCGGTCCCTTCTGCACCTCAACAGTGATGCATGTCACTTCCGGAAGACATGTCTTTCCAGGAATTTATCTCTCTATCATGGTGACATTGGAGAAGGAGCCAAGAGCAGAGGAACTAGAGATCCTCCAGTACCCAACAGCACCCAAGGAGGCAACCACCTTACCGGTGCACCGCATCCTTCATGACCTTATGCTCCAAATGTGGGAGACACCTCTCACGGTCTCACCTTGGAGTTGACATCTCAATACTCTTTATCGTGTATCAAAGTGTCCCAACTTCCAAAAGCCACAGCTTCCCCACCACTCCATGGTGGTGGAATCAGCGATGTGCCGAATTAAAAGCTCGAAGACTCACTCCTCTAATTCTCTAGGTAGAGAATCAGGAACTCTCAACACCTTTGTGCATTGATGCTTTCAAGCATCCATGCTCTCTGCTAGGATTAACTCTTACATTCTCTATATGGGAATATTCCTGAAGGAGGTCTCCAGGGATTTCGAGGCCTCTACCCCTCTCCTCCCAGATGACAAGAGGGCAGATTGTCTCATCCTAGTTAAGCGTAGCCAACCTGTATCAAAGTTTGTATATAGAGTACCTTTGATTCTTTTGAATGCACAAGCAGGACCTCAGCAATATGCATCTGTGCACGTCAAATTGCATGGCTTTAAGCCTCAGATCTTGAACAGTGGGCCCAAGATAAGATGGACAACATACCTTGCACAGGGGAAAACCTCTTTGGCAAAGACTGGCAAGATAAGGCCTCTCAATTAGTTAGAAAATACTACTCTAAAGAGACTGGCTGGAGTACCAGCTGACCCTGCTAGGAAAAAGACTCCTGCAAAGAAGTCTTTCTTCAATAATAAGAAGAAATTCTTCTCTTCCTATCCTCCTGCTTCTCAATATCAGGGTCAGGCCCCACAGAAGAGGCAGCAGCCTCCTAAACAAAAGAAGCCACAGGTGGCTAAATCTCATCCAGCCCCGCAGCCACAGTCTGCGCCTGGTTTTTGATTCTTTCCTGGAGAACATTGCAGCTCTGCCTCTGGAGGGACCCCCACCCACTCCACATAGCAGGCAGATGCCCACAGATGGCACTTCATCAGCTCAGAGCAGTGGACACTCACCATAGTTCAGGGGGGCTATAGACTTCATCTGCAAACCCTGCCCCCTCCACATTCAAGGAGGAATATCAAACACAACCCCCACTCACTGCCCCCCTACAAGACAAAATGTCCTCTCTTCTGTCTCAGAGTGCCATAGAAGATGTCCCAGCATCCCAACAGGAGTGGACGTCTACTCTCCCTACTTTATCATTCCAAAGAAAACCGGAGGATACAGGTCCATTCTGGACCTCAGAAACCTCAACAAGTTTCTAGTCCATGAAAAGTTCATGATGATCTCTCTCGGGACTCGTCTTCCTTACCTCCAGAGTCAGGACTGGCTCTGTTCTCTAGATCTAAAAGAGCATATACTCATAACTTTATCCATCCAGGACACAGGAAGTATCTATGCTTCACCTTTCAGGGAAAACATTACCAGTAGAGTCCTTTTCTTCGGACTCGCCTCTGCCCCAAGAGTTTTCACAAAGTGCATGGCAGTCGTGGCCGCATATCTAATAACTCTGGGTATATGCATTTTCCCCTACTTAGATGACTGGCTACTAAAGACAGACACCTCCCATCACGGTAATAAAAACTTGGGATTTGTCATGAACTTCCCAAAATCCCAGCTCAAAGAGTTTATCGGAGCCCTACTAGACACCCAACAGTCCAAGGTGTTTCTGCCCAGCTCCGTTGTGTCCTTCTGATCGAACTAGTGTCCCAGACGAACCTACGTGACCATCTGACAGCCCGAGAGATGTTGCAGCTCCTTGGGCACATGGCCTCTATAGTACATGTCATTCCATATGCCTGACTACAATATGTGGACAGTCCAGTAGACTCTGGCCTCCTAGTGGAAGCAGGCCTCAGGCCATCTCCGGAACAGGATCCAAATCATTGCCTGTCTAACCACATCTCTTCAGTGGTGGTGTTGTCCAGAAAACCTGCTCGTAGGGTCACTTTTTCAGATGCCTTCACGTCAGTGCACCCTGATGACAGATGCCTCCAAACTGGGTTGGGGAGCCCATCTGGGCAACCTGACTACAGAGGGGCTCTGGACAGCGCAGGAGGCACAACTCCAGATGAATCTCCTGGAACTTTGGGTTATTTCCCAGGTATTTCAGCACCACCTCACAGGACAAGAGGTCCTAGTCAGGATGGACAATCAGGTTGCCATGTTCTTTATGAACAAGTAGGGAGGAACAGGTTCTTGGGCCCTCTGCAAGGAGGCAATATATCTCTGGTCCTTTACCATTGCTCATCAGAACCACCTCCAAGCAGTGAACCTCTCAGGGGAGTCCAATGTGTTGGCAGACAGATTGAGTCGCATCCTTCTTCCCCATGCATGGCTTCTGCATCCGGACACAACGTCCTACATCTTCCAGACCTGGGGAACTCTAGACATAGATTTGTTCACAACTCCACAAAATGCCAAGATTCCTCGCTTCTGCACAAGAACGCCAACATTCACCAACCAACAAGAAGATGCCTTCCATCTACACTGGAATTAGGGTCTGCTTTATGCATTCCCTTCTATACCCCTTATTCCCAAGATGCTTTTCATGCTTCAGTCTGACAGGGGCTACGTGATTATCATAGCTTTTTACTGGCCGTGGCAACCGTCATTTCTGCTGCTACTATGTCTGACTCAGACTCATCCTCTGTGATTGGGATGCGCACCGGATCTCCTTTCCCAGGACAATGGCTCACTACTCCATCACAGTCCATAGTCTCTCCACCTCACAGCTTGGCTGCTAGAAGCGGAAGCAACTCTGCACATTCTTGACTGCAAGCATGCATTGGCTTTTTATCTCCAAAGGACTCAAGATCAACATAAAGCATCGCGGTTGTTAATCTCATTTGACCCCAGTCATCTGGGATTACCTATTTCTAAGTGTACACTCTCCAGATGGATAGTGGACTACATTTCATTTGCCTATGACAAAGCAGGACTCTCCCTGGAAGGGCATGTCACTGCTCACAAAGTTTGCACCATGCAAACCTACGCTCAGTAGCCATCGATGAAATTTGCAAAGCAGCAACTTGGTCTTCTGTCCACACCTTTGCTGCCCACTATTGTCTGGACAAGGACTCCCGTCGGGATGCCATGTTTTGTCAGGCTGTACTCCAGCACCTCTTTCAGCTTAGATGCAACTCTTACCCTCCATCTCGGACTTTAAAGATACCAGACATCCATGTGGGATCCATGACTTCATCCCATGACAGATTCACTTTAGTTGAAACTACTCCAGCCAGAACCTAGAGCTTTCTGGCACCCTTAAAGGAACCGCTGAGTCGAAAGTGGTACCAGAGGACTAGAGAGAGGCACATGTGGTCCCTTTACACAAAAGCGGAAGTAAGGATGTGGTTGAAAACTACAGGCTGGTTAGTCTAACCTCTGTGGTGAGTAACTTATTGGAAATGTTATTCAAAGAAAATATAGTGAGGCTTCTGAAGGCTCGGAGGCAGCATGGATTCATCAGAAGTAGATCTTGTCAGACAAATCTGATTGATTTCTTTGACTGGGTGACCAGGGAGTTGGACCGAGGGAGAGCCTTAGATGTGGTGTACTTTGATTTCAGTAAATCCTTTGACACCTTTCCACAGTGTCAGCTTATCAACAAACTGAGCACCCTAGGGATGGATCCTAAAGTTACTGATTGAGTTAGAAATTGGTTGAGGGGGAAGCGACAAAGGGGACAGGTAAATGGAGTTCACTCTGAGGAGAGGGAGGTTACCAGTGTTGTGTCGCAGGGATCTGTCCTTTGGTCCGATTCTTTTTAACATCTTTGCTAGTGATATTGTGGAAGGGCTGTCAGGTAAAGTTTGCCTCTTTGCGGATGAAAGCAAAATCTGCAATAGAGTAGACACCCAGGAAGATATATAGATAACACGAGGAGGGATCTAGCGAAGCTTGAAGAATGGTCTAGAATTTGGCTGCTGAAATTTAATGCTAAAAAATGCAGGGTCGTGCATTTGGGCTTCAAAAACCCAAAGGAGCAGTACAGTGTAAGGGGGGGCGGGGGAGTACTTCTGTCCACAAAAGAAGAGCGGGATCTGGGCATGATTGTGTCTGTAGATCTTAAAGTAGCTAAACAGGTAGAAAAGATGATGACGAAAGCTAAAAGGATGCTTGAGTGCACAGGGAAAGGAATGGCTAGCAGAGAAAAGGAGGTGACAGTGCCTCTGTATAAGTCTTTGGTGCGACCTCCTTTGGAGTATTGTGTGCAGTTCTGGAGTCCACGCCTTCAAAATGATATAAACAGGTGCAGAGGGTGGCTACTAAAACGGTTAGTGGTCTTCATTATAAAGCATAGGAGGACAGACTTAAGGATCTTAATATGTATACCTTAGAGCAACAGTTCTCAACCTGTGGGTTGCAACTCCCACGGGGGTCGCCACAGGATTTAGCAGGGGTCGCCTCACTCCAGTTAAAAAAAATAAAAAATCTCACAAGCTGCTGCTGCTGCCGAGTCCGCTTCTCGGCTGCGACAAACTCACCGCCTCCAATCTTCTGCAGCTGCGGCTCCCTGTCTTAGGGAACCGCGGCTGTGCCTGTGAAAATGTTGCGGAGCCTTCCTTTCTCTCGACGGGCTCCGTGCAGCATTGTCCCGCCTCCAAAGAAACTTCCTTTGGAGGCAGGGCAATGCTGCACAGAGCCCGTCGAGAGACAGGAAGGCTTCGCAACAGCTTTACCGGCACAGCCGCGGTTCCCTACGAGACAGGGAACCGCGGCTGCAGAAGAACAGGGCAGTAGCAGGCAGGCATAGGGAGAGGGGAGGAGGGGCAGGGAACCTGCAACAGGGCTGACATGGGGGAGGGACGGGGCTGACATGGATGGAAGGAGGGGGCTGACATGGATAGAGGGGGGGAACTGACGGATGGATGGAGGGAGGGAGGGGGGCTGACATGGACAAAGGGGAGAGACAGGGGGACATACTGAACAGATGGGATAAATGCTGGCCAGGTAGGGGAGAGACAGTGCGGGTTAGGATTATAATGGGCTGATGGGGGGGCTAGGACTGGTAATGGATTGATTAGGGAAGGCTAGGACTGGGAATGGACTGATGGGGGCTGGCATTGTAAATGAGCTGATCGGGGAGGCTAGGACTGGAAGTGGGCTGATGGGGGGGTAGGACTAGTAATGGGCTGATTAGGGGAGCCTAGCACTGGTAATGTGGTTGAGAGGGGACTAGCACTGGAAGTGAGCTGATGGGGGGGGCTTCAACTGGAAATGGGCTGATGGTGGGGAGGGGAGGATAGAGCTGCTGGCCTTGGAAGAAAACTGGGGGTTAGGGCTACAAATGGGCTGATGCGAGGGGATGGGAGAATGGGACTGGAAGGGAGTGGATACTGAGAGGAGCTGCCATGGTATTTGGACTGGAAGGGGACTGGAAATAGGCTGATGGAAAGAAGTGAAGAAAACAAAAGAAGAGATAAGAAATGGCAGATGGACCATAGACCACAGAAAGAGAGCTAAGAGAAGACAGGAAAGCAGAAGCCTCAGATCGGGACCAGCATGATCAAAGAATAAATTGGTCAGACGACAAAGGTAGAAAAAATAATTTTATTTCATATTAGTGATTTGACTACAAAATCATCATAATTTTGAAATCAAATATTGTTACTTGTGATTAATTATTGTGGTTTAAATAAGTAAATTTTATAAATAAAAACATATTGCAAAGGCCTATAATATACTAATAATTCAACAAATGATTGCAGCAACAATGCATTAAAATCAAATGTGTGTCTCTTCCTTTACCGTTATCATTGGGGGTCATCACAAGTTGACCAATGGTAAAAGGGGTCACGGTACAAAAAAGGTCGAGAACCACTGCCTTAGAGGAAAGGCAGGATACCAGAGATATGATAGGGATGTTTAAATTTCTCCGTGGCATAAATGCACAGGAGGAGAGTCTCTTTCGATTGAAAGCAAGCTCTGCTATGAGGGGACATGGGATGAGGGTGAAAGGAGATAGATTCAGGAGTGATATACGGAAGTATTTCTTTACGGAAATAATGGTGGATCCATGGAATAGTCTCCCAGTGGAGGTGGTAGAGATGAGGACAGTATCTGAATTCAAAAAAGCATGGGACAAACACAGGATTTCTAAGGGAAAAGAGGGGACTATTGTAGTACTTGATATGGAAGGGCAGACTAGATAGGCCATGTGGTCTTTTTTCTGCAGTCATGTCTCTGTTTCTGTGCCTACCCCAATTCAAACCTCCACCAGTTCTAAGGTCAACTCATCTAGCATCTGGGAGCAAGGGGGTCCCATATGTGAAGACTACATTCCTGCTTGTTCCTGGAGATAGTGCAGTTACTCACCTTGTAACAGGTGATCTCTGGGAACAGCAGAAATTTAGTCTTCCCAACCCGCCCTCCTCCCCTAGGAGTTAGAGTTTCATTTGCTATCTTTCCTCAGCTGAAGAGAGGGAGTTGGGAAGGCAGTCGCGCAGGCGCAGTGGAGTGCTCCCAAAAGCTTTCCAATTGGATGCTGGGGAGCATTCCTGCATGGGCTCTGTCGGTACTGACGTCACCATTATGTGAAGATTAATTCTTCTGTTCCCGGAGATCACTTGTTACAGGTGAGTAACTATGCCTTATTTGAAAAGCTTATATACTGCATTGCCAATGATCAACACAGTTTACAAGTAACATTAGCATAACATTACAAGGAACAGTAAACAATACAAGACCAGTAAACATTACAGTGAACCAGCAAATATTTCAAAGGACTAGTAGCAAATACTAAACAATATTAAAAAAAAGTTGTTGCTCTCAGGAGACAAGCAGGAAGTCAGTCCTCACATATGAGTGATGTTGACCCCAACGGAACCCTGCGCAGAAGCTTCTTCCCAGCTTTCAAAGAAAGCCTTTCGGAGATGCACCATGCACGCGTGGTCCCTTTCTCGCCCAAGGTGCCACCTTTCCTCAGTCTCCTTTTTGGCAGAGCCCACCAGATGTGTGCCTGATTTCCCTGGAAAAAATTTTTTTCTCTTGGAAGTTTTTCCTTCTCCGATTGCACTGGTTCCTTTTCCCACACTCGAGCTCACTTGCCTCGGCATCCGCTCTCAGGTTTGTTTTTTCCCTTGTTCTTTTTGCCAGTGTGGTTGTGCCTTTTTCAGTGGCAGAGCCCTGGGTCTTCGATCTTGCTGGGGCCCTTTTCCCTCCCATGGTCTCTGCCAGCGGTTTCAAGAAGTGTGACCGGTGTTCACGGATCTTGTCCCACACAGACACACATGACTGCTGCCTCCACTGCTTCGGGGCAGACCATGACCCCTTGGATTGTGGCCTCTGTAAAAGGATGTTCTCCAAGGCCATTAAGAGTAGTCAGCAGCAGATTCTGCCCTGGAGTCTCCAGCGACACAGCACTCCAAGCCCCATTCCGGGACCCTGGAGCCCGAAGTGACCCCGCCATCTCCGACCGAGGCTGATGGTTCTCTGAGCAGAGCACCCTGGAGGTGGAGCACAAGAAGAAGAAGAAATCCTTAAACGCAGTGTCCATGGACAAGTTGGGGAAGGCAAGTAAGTCCCGCGCCAGGTCCTGCAGTCCACGCTGTGAGTCCGAGGAAAAGAGGAAAAGAAGCATCGGCACCAGTCTCGGACCCCCAAAGCCATCCTCATTGAGGACTCCCCCTCATCGGAGCCTGCATCAGGCCCGAGAACCTCTGTGCCCATGCCGAAGGCTGTGGATCCGTCTGGACTGGAGACCAGAATGGCAGCCTTGGAGCACAGCCTGTCTGCCTTCATGGCCCAGCAGTAGTCCTTGATGTCTGGTTCTGCTGGGTCATCTGCCCAGACCACTGGGGCCTCGACTTAGAGGACCTCTCCAGATGTCAAGCCGATCCTCTAGCACCATTGACCTCTAGTTGATCCTCGACATTGGTGTTGATCCCGGTCGCAATTCTCATGACTGAGGACCTCCCTGATGAGTGGCAGTGGCTCCACCTGCAGAGCCTCCGAGGGGCATGGTCGGTCAGGCTCAGGGCCTGACCTTGTAACCTGGCCTGACCTCGATGACTCCACCAATTACGAGTTGGACTGGGAGGATAAGGACTCGCCGGACACCCATCGCTACCGCGACATACCGTCACACCCATCTCTCCAATACCCAACGCTGGTCTCCACCTGAGGATATGGCCTTCCTCGACTTTGTGCCCATTCCCCCTATTCTGGAATGTCTGCTCCTCCGCATGTAGGAAATGCTGGCATCGGTGCCCATCATGAGCAGACGGCTGGACTCTATGTATCTGGTCCCCGGAGCCTGGGTTTCCAGAAAGCACAACTGCCACATAACTCCATGGTGGTGGGAGTCAGCCATGTGTCGGCTCAAGAGCCAGAAGACGCACACCTTGGTGCACCCGGGTAGGGAGGCACGCACCTTGGATGCCCTGGGCAGAAAGTGCTACCAGAGCTTGATGCTCATTGGCCAGATCCAAGCATACCAGCTATACACGGGCATGTACTTGAGCGACCTGGCGAAGGAGCTCACTAGGTTCTCGGCTGATCTCTCCGAGGATTCCCTCCAGCGGTTCCGGGTCCTGTCTTGCTATCAGAGAGTGCTCCAAATTTATGACTCGAGTAGCCTATGGGCTTTGAGTCGGCGGCTAGAGTAGCTGCTGTGGGCATCGGTGCCCGATGCCAGGTTTAGTTAGTCTTCTGATCTGGAGCAATGGGTTCAGGACAAATTGGTCGACATCCCCTGCCAAGGAGAGAACCTCTCTGACAAACCCATGATGGATAAGTCTGCAGAGTTGGAAGTCTGAGTTCCTGATGAGGACTAGGCTCTCGATGAAGACTGCTACCCTTCCCCGACAGAAGGCGCCGAGTACAAAGCCCCCTTACTCGAGGAAGGGAAGAGCTTACAGAAACTACCATCAATATCAGATCTCCTCTGCTTTCCAGCAGGGTCAGCAAGCCAAGGGACAAGGGCATATCCTTCATAAGTAGAAGCACCTCAAGACCCAGGCACTGGCTCTGTCACAGCCTAGCGGGGTTTTTTGACTCCTTGGGCCTCTCCACCCCAAGGAGGCCTACCTCAGCAGCCCACAGGGGGATGTCTGATCCTTTTGCCCACAAGTGACCAACCATCATCACCAACACCTGGGCCTTCCAGGTAGTCAAGGAGGGCCACCTCCTCCACTTGGAGCAGACTCACCCCTCCATTCTTCCAGGGAGAGCCCACCAGGACTCCCCTACACCAGATCTTGCTACTGCAGGAGCTTGCAGGCCTTCTCGAGGAGAAGGCAGTGGAACCTGTACCCCCACACCTTCGGGGCAGAGGGTTCTACTCCAGGTACTTCCTTGTACCAAAAAGAACAGGGGCCTAAGGCCCATCCTAGACCTGCAGGATCTGAACAGGTTCTTGGTGTGGGATAAGTTCAAGATGCTCTCCCTTGGAACACTGCTGCCATACCTCCAGCAGGGAGACTGGCTATGCTCCTTGGACATAAAGGATGCATATACACACATCCTCATTCACCCAAGCCACAGACAGTACCTCAGGTTCATGGTGGGGGGAGGCCACTACCAATACAGGGTCCTACCCTTTGGCCTGGCCTCCTCTTCAAAGGTATTCACCAAGTGCCTAGCAGTGGTTGTGGCTCATCTCCACCTGTAAGGGGCCTTCGTCTTCCCCTACCTGGATGACTGGCTGATCAAAAGAGGCTTGGCCGTTGAGGTGCAGCGAGCAATGGCCTGCACCATCAGCGTCCTGCAACATCTGGGGTTCATCATAATCTACCCCAAGTCTCACCTCCTTCCGACACAGTGGAGCCTGGCTTAGACACTCTTCAAGCAAGGGCGTTCCTACCTGAAGACAGAACTGACCACCTCAGGGCCCTGGCCGCAGTTGTACAGTGCAGGCACACTGTCTACTTGTCTATATGGCATCCATAGTCCATGTCACCCTAGACGCCTGCCTCCATGTGAGGGTGGCCCAGTGATGCCTTCGCTCCCAGTGGACCCAGGCCATCAGACATCTGCGGTACAGGGTGACGGTGACACACCAACTCGTAGACTCCCTCGGCTGGTGGCAGGTTCCGCAGCACCTCCAGGGTGGGTTGTCCTTTCAGGCCCCCGATCCCCAGAGGGTCCTCACTACGGATGCCTCTCTGCTAGGTTGGGGGGCTCACTGCAAAGATCTCTGCACCCAGGGCAGCTGGTTGCAGTCAGAGAGCCAACTGCAGATCAAACTGCTGGAGCTCCGGGCCATAGCCGTGGCTCTTGGAGCCTTCCGCCACCGCTTGCAGCACCAGTTGGTGCTGGTCCAGACGGACAGTCAGGTGGCTATGTTCCACGTGAACAAACAGGGAGGTACGGGGTCCTATCCCCTCTGCCAGGAGGCGGTGGCTCTCTGCTCCTTTGTGCTCCACAGTGGGCTGCTCCTTCGGGCGATGTATCTGCTGGGCCAGAACAATGCCCTGACAGACAGCCTGAGCAGGGTCCTCCAGCCGCACGAGTGGCAGCTGGACCCCAGAGTGGCCTGTTAGTTCTTCCAACTCTGGGGAATTCCACTGATGGACCTGTTCGCGAGTCTAACCAACACGCAACTGCACTGCTGCTGCTCCCGCCAACCGTGCCCCTCACAGATGGCAGCGGATGTGTTTCTAATCCTGTGGACAGAGGGCCTTCTCTATACCTTCCTGCTCACGCCTCTGATTGCCAAGACCCTCTTCAAGGCTCAGCACGACGGGGCGTCGCTGATACTGGTTGCTCCCCAGTGGCCCAGATAACCATGGTTTCTGCCTCTCCTTTGCTTGTTCTCGGCACCCCTGGTCCCTTCGGCGAGTGCTCCTTCCTACACTCCAACCTGTGGTCCCTGTCACTAGGGGCTTGGCTGCTGAAAGGGTAGACTTGGCCCCTTTCAACCTACTGGAGGAGGTGGAGAAGGTCCTGCCGGCCTCCTGTAAATTCTATACAAGATAGGCCTATGCTTTCAAGTGGCGCAGATTCTCATTGCGGTAAATGGAGCGTCAAGTCAATACATTATCGTCCTTGGTGCAGGTTGTGCTGCAATATTTGCTCCACCTGTTGCAAGCAGGACTGAAGTCCAACTCAGTCAAGGTGCACATGAGCACTCTGCTAGTGCACTACCTCATCAAGTGCAAGCCCCTCTTTCCAGCCCCTCGTGACCTGCTTCTTGTAGGGCCTTTTGTTATCCAAGCCCCATGTCCGCCCTCCGGACCTCAGTGTGGTGTTATCCTGGCTCACCGGGCCGCAGTTCAAGCCCCTGGCTACCTGCTACCTGCAGTACCTCTCATGGAAGGTTATCTTCCTAGTGGTGCTCACGTCCACTTGCAGGGTCAGCGAGCTCCAGGCGTCGTTGGTGTATCCACTATACACAAGGTTCTATAAGAACAGGGTGGTGTTTTGCACGCACCCCAAGTTTCTGCTGAAGCTGGTGTCCCCCTTCCACCTCAATCAGAAGGTGGTGCTTCCCACCTTCTTTCCATGGCCTCACGCCAGCCGGGCGGAGACCGTACTGCATACCCTGGACTATAAGAGGGCCCTGCCTTCTACCTTCAGCCTACTCAGGGCAACCGCAAAGCCTCCTAGCTTTTCATCTCCTATAACACCAGCCGGCTGAGGGAGGCGGTGACCAAGAAAACTCCGTCCACTTGGGTGGTGGACTGCATTGGCCTCACCTACGAGCAGGCTGGGCTCTCGCTGAAGCGCCAGGTCACAGCGCACAACGTCAGAGTCATGGCTGCATCTGTGGCAAATCTGCATTCTGTTCTTCTGTCGGTATCAGCTAAGCTGCCACCGGGTCTTTATTCCACACCTTCGCAGTTTATTACTGCCTAGAGAAGGAGTTCTGGCGGGACAGTGCCTTCGGCCAGGCCATACTTAGTCATCTGTTCAGGGTGTAGGCAACTCCTACCCGTTGACCCTTTAGTGTTCAGGCTACCAGAGTGCTGGTTCTCACTGGACACTTGGGTCGCTTGAGAGTTTGTTACCTTAAGACTCAATTGCTGCTGCTCACGGCTTACCCATGACATTTCTACAAGTTTTTCGGTAGCCTGTAGCTAGGGAGACCCATATATGAAGACTGACTTCCTGTTTGTTCCCAGAGAAAGCATAGTTGCTCACCTGTAACATGTGTTTTCCAGAGACAGCAGGAATCAGTCCTCACAACGCTCCCTTCTCCCTGTGGAGTTGCTGCTTTATCATTTTTGCCGTCTTTAGCTGTATCATTTGACTGAGGCAAGATGGCACCTTTGGCACCTCTTTGAAAGCTGGGGAGAAGCTTCCATGCAGGACGCTGTTGGCTGGCTGTGACAGCGTGACTGTAGATGCTGCTGAGGCCCCAGATTTCTGAGGCTTCTCTCGATCTCTCCTTGCTGTCAGAGGCATTTTTCTTCTCTCACCGCCGATAGTCCTCTCAGCCTCTCTTCGCTATTTAATCTCTTTGTGATGTTATTTCTTGGGGCAATGATTGATAGTTTTTGAATAATAGCGAGGCATCCCTGGAGCGAGCCGAGAAGCCCTCTCACTCGCTCATGCATCATGTGGGACTCACAGCACCATGCTAATGTACTGCTTAATGCGCCGAGACTTTAATGAATAATGCAGACTGCAAAGTTTAACACAAGCTTGCTTGTTCATTTTATGTAAGTGAGGCACAGGAGTCTCCCAGTATATCACGTTTACTGATCTGTATGCTCTAACTACTGTCCCATACTGCCAGTCACAGAATTAAAGTAGATAAAGCACAGTTATTCATCTGTAACAGGTGTTCTCCAGGGGCAGCAGGAATCGGTGTTATTGGAAGCTGGAAAAGCAGTGATGAGGGGGCATGTTATTGCGTATGTAACAAAAGAATAAAGAAAAATCAATGGCGATATAATACAGTTAATGCAAGAGCTTCAAACTTTGAAAAGAGAAGCTTTGATACGAACATCTAATGAAAAGATGCAAGCCTACCTAGAGGTTCAAAGGAAATTAAATAACCGGCTTCAAGAGCATGCGATATGATATGCAGTACTATAGACAACAGTTCTTTCGCTTTGGGAACCACACTGGCAAATTACTGGCTAGGCTGGTGAAGGATTGGAGTGGGGCAAAACTAGTAGCCATCATACGTGATGGGAAGGGTGTTAAACAGACAGAGCCAAAGAGAATAACTGAGGTTTTCCGACAATTCTATAGTATACTATATACCCCAGAGAAGGAGGATAGAGATCAGGAAAAGATCTTTCTAAGTAAGATTCAGCTTCCACAATTGAACAAATAGAAATGAATAAGCCCATTTCTGGGGTGGGTGGGGGGGTGGAATTCAAAAGATTATTAGGGCAGGAAAACCCCATAAAGCCCCTGGACCTGATGGTTATGGAACAGAGTTTTACAAGATGCTAGAGATGCAGGTGGTCCCTACTCTAGCGGCATTATATGCGGAGGTACTAGAAACCACGAGCTTTCCTAGAGACATGCGGACCGCCTCCATTTCACTAATTCATAAAGTAGGTAAAGATCCAGAAGACCCTGCTTCTTATAGGCCAGTTACTTTAATTAATTATGATATGAAGGTCCTAGCGTCAATACTGACAGAGAGGATGCAGTCTTTCCTCTCGAGAATCATAGGACAGCACCAGGCGGGATTTGTAAAAGGTAGGGCATCTGCCCTAAATATGAGTAAAGTGTTACTGGGAATGGAGAGATGTATACAACATGGCACTCCTTTGCTGCTAGTGAGCCTGGATGCCGAAAAGGCTTTCGATAGAGTATCATGGGAATATATGTTTGAAGTATTGCGGAGATTTGGTTTTAAAGGAGAGTTTGTGGGATGGGTGCGAGCTTTATACACCGATCCACTGGCGTACATAGCGGTGGGGGGAGAAAATTCAGCCCCATTCACATTAAAAAGGGGAACTAGGCAAGGGTGCCCCCTCTCGCCCCTGCTATTTGTGCTCCAGTTGGAGCTGCTCTTACTAACGCTCTTGCACTTAGAGGGAGTGACGGGGATAGAGTGGAAAGAGGGGGGAATAAAAGTTAGTGCCTTTGCGGATGATATGTTGCTGTGTTTAACTAACCCCCAGAAATCCCTGGAGTTGGCACTGCAATGAATAGAGCAATTGGGAACTTTTTCTGGACTGAAAATAAATACAACTAAGTCTTTGGGGTTAGATGTTGGTGGAAGAGGTCGGCAAACATGGAAGGGCAACTTCCCATTGGTATGGGCTGACTGACAGATTCGATATTTAGGTATCCAAATCCCAGAATGGACATCCCAGCTATATCATGCGAACATTAAGCCGATGATGGTAAAGACGATAGAGCGTTTCAAGAAATGCCGGGAACTACCAATTTCATTGAAGGGCTGAATAGCGCTTTTTAATATGGTGGAATTCCCAAGGTGGGTGTACATTTTACGACATTTATCAGTGTGGGTATCGAGAAGAGATATTCGGATGTTGCAGGGGCATTTGTCTAGATTTCCTCTGGTGAGGACGCAAGGCGCGTATAGTGCTGGAAGCAATGATGCAACCCATAGAGGAGGGGGAGCTGGTCTGCTATCACTGCGAGCTTACAACTTACTATGCCTGATGAGATCTTTAAGAGATATGATAGAGGGGACAGTAGAAACCATGCCGATAGGAATAATGGATGAAATGGCAGAACCGCAGCACAGGGTGTCTGTGTTACATAGAATTCAAGGCGAGTTACCAATAGCATGTAAAAATTTGGGGTATTGGCAGGCGCTCAGACAGGCCTGGAAGAATTTGTCGTTATAGGAACACGCAGTGGAATAGGTCGGATTGTCTCCCGCTCGCAGGAAATGTGGATTTCCGCCCGGGGATGCAAACCCAGATTGCCATGAATTGGGACAAGAGCGGAGTGAAGTATCTTGGTCACTTGAGAATGGAAGGGCTAGCAGAAGTGGACTTGTTTCTTTCTCTGCGAGATAGGTATCAATTAGGACCCCGGGATCAGTATTTCTATTTCCAGGCAAGACATTATGTGAATAGTTTAAAAAGATGGAATAATGTGCTGTTAGCATCAGGAGGAATGCTAGATTTGTTTAGAGCCCTAGAAGGGAAATTCATGCTAGAGGGGCTATGGAGGGAATTGCACCCAGGAAGCGGAGAAGGAGGGGGGTTGGAATCGTTAGCGGAAATGGCAAAAAGATAATATCCCTGAAGGATCAGTGGAGAGATTACAGAGAGCCTTCAAGGCAATAAAAGACATTTCAGAATCAATACAAATGCAAGAAATACAGTGTATGTTTTTGTGGCGCGCATACGTCCATAATGTTTGGGCTGCCAAGGCTGGATTGATCACGATAGATGTGTGTAAGTTCTGCAGAAAAGAAAAGGGTACTCTAGCTCATCGCTTTTGGTTCTGCCTCCACATTCAGGGTTTTTGGAGGGATGTAGGTAAAAATTTAAGTAAATGGCTAGTATGTCAGAACGATTTCCCCAGAGTGTTGTTTGGGTCATACGAGGCAGAGACATCCATGATAAGTGGCAAGCGAAAGCTGTGTGAAAAAGACTTCTTAGTAGTAAAACAGTGTATTCTAAGACAGTGGATAACAGATGTTGCACCCACAATAAGAGGGTGGGAAAAGACGATGGGGGAACTGAGGAACATGGAGCAGCGTACAGGGCAAGGCTTTAGAAAGATTCACACGAGTGTGGACCCCATTCCAGAGTCAAGACTCAAGCTACAAAGAGAAGGCAGTGGGAGAGGCTCCTGAGGAAAGGTTGGAAGAACTTTGAGGATATTATTGAATTGCGACGAGGACTGATCTATAAGATAGGTCTGAGTGGCTGAAGTTTAAAGCGAAGGGGAATAGGAGAAGGAAAGGAGGCAGAGCAAAGTGGATAAGGCGATAGATGATAAGAGGGGAGGGAAGGGAGGGGGAGAGGTGAAGGTGGGTTGGGGTGAGTGGAAGGGTGGGGGAGGGAGGGGGTTTAGGGGATGTATGGAGGAAGAGACAGAGGGATGTATTAATGGTCACCGTGCAATAAGGCCACTTAAGCAGTTCAGATGTAGGCTCCCTAGATGTGGAGCCGAGTTGTGATTCAAAGGTTGCAACTGGAGCGATGTATTAACTGATGACATTGGTTTTTCACTGAAAACAATGTTAATTATTAGCAAGTTGTGACTAGATAAGGACACTGTTTGTGTTTGTATTGTAGTTCTGCTTCTGTAATCTTCCTGAAAATTACAATAAAAACGATATTCATAGAATGGTGCTGTAAGCTTAAGCCTGGGATCCTGGTTCGATTCCCAATGGCACTCCTTTTGACCTCGGGCAAGTCACTGTACCCTCCATTGCCTTGGAAGTAAAGGCCTAGTTATACCTTGCCAAGAAAACCCAGGGGCTGCTGGGTCACCAGGAGTCAGCATTGACTTGATGGAACTTACAACCCCACCCCCACCCCCCAAAAAACCCCCCAAAAAACAGTAAAACAGTAAACTAATATCATGAGAATTACAGCACCATTAAAAGGCATGTGCTATAATTTAAAAAAAATAAATAAATGCCACTCACTGCCACAATAAAATGCAAGCCTTTTGCTGCATCAAGATTAAAATGTCTCCCTTTTGTCAGTACATGAGCAGGGATTTGCTCACACGTTGACAGGAAGACAGACAAAAAAAAAAGAGGTCTAGCTGGATTTCCTCTGTCTAATCGCGCCTCATAAAATTTCCCTAGTGGCCCAGTGGATTCTGGGCACTCCCGACTCTCCTGCCATTGGGGCTATCTGGTCCAGGGTACCCAGATAGAAGACCTCGATCAGAGAAACTCCAGTGGTAGACCAGATCCACTGGACCAGTTCTATTTTCCTGATCTGGACAGGTATTCAACAACCCTCTTTTCACACCCTCCATCTTTGAAAATGGTAGTGCCCAATCCCTGGCAGTACGTCATGATACACCACTAGGTCAGTCTGCTAAATAAGGGTGTACTTCCTCAAGCATTGCCTTACTAGTCAGGCTGACCCCTAGTGGTGTGTTGTGATGCACTGCTGAGGGTCAGGCACCACCCTTTTCAAGATGGTGGCATGAAGAGCATTGCTCCTGGATTTTTCCCTGGACCAGGTAAGTATAATTGAATTGAGGGCGGGGGGGGGGGGGGTTGTCTGGTCCATCACTGGAGGAACTCTAGTCTGGGGCCTCCCTGTGCTGGTTGCTCATGCCTAGCATACCAGGGCCAGAGATGCCTGGAGGAGGGCTGTTGCACCCCAAACCCTTTGTAAGAAAATCAAGGTCTCTCCACCTCTGCTGCCTGGATGGTACCATAGCACCTACCTAGGGCATCTCTGGGTAGTAGAGGACATGAGTGATTCCCACTTGTTACTGTCGTGATGGCTTCTGCTTGACAGATGTTGGTTGAAGGACCCTAATGGTAGTATCGCAGTATTGCCACTAGGATAAGACTCTCTCATTTGGCTATATGACCCACAGTGATTGCGCTACATTTGTCAAGCAGCAGGCACCGGTGCAGGAATGACCAGGGATTGCTCTTGCTACCCACTATGCACTGAAGATCTCTAGGTGTGTGCCCAGGGGATGGGATGCGAGGGCTAGTGGTGGGGCCAGGGAAACTCAGATTTCCTAAGAAAGGGATATAGGGATTGTGGGGGTATTCTGGTAAAGGGTTTTTCTCATTTTTGCTGAAAGAATCCAGTGTTTGGGGGGGGGGGGTCTGCATTAAGTTTTGTAAAGAGCAATCAACAAATTACTTCTGTCACAAATGGGAAAACATGTAAAACCCATCAAATAACACCCCTCATTGGATAATAAATTAATCACTTGATACATACAACTCTTACCTAATAACCCACCGTCGAAAGATAACACAGAGCAGGAAACTCTACCACACAGATTTATTGAAACGTTCCATCAATAAACCACACGCCCTATTCAGACTAGTAAAATCCATAACAGGCGAACCGGTCTCCGCCCAACCCTCAATGCCCCAACCACAGGACTTTGCAAACTACTTGCAATCAAAGATGATTAAGACCAACATAAACATGTGTAGCAGTACATCACCCATACCGTCTAAGACACCCCTAGCAACTCCACTATGTAATTTCACTGTGGTCTCAAATAGAGAGATGGAGAACATTGTCGCCTCTATCAATCCCAGCACAGCACCCAACGACCCCTGTCCAGCCAGTTGGATCAAAGAGCTGCGTCATGACCTAAGCCAAATCCTGTGCAATATATTGAACCAGTCTTTTCTAACAGGCTCGTTCCCACAGCGCCTGAAAAACACCTCCATCAAGCCCCTACTAAAAAATAGCAGACTTGACCCGTCCAAAGTCGAATCTTTTAGGCCAATCTCGAGCATCCCCCAGCTTGCAAAAATCATAGAAAAAGCTGCTCAACAACAACTCCAGCACCATATTGACACTGAAGCTCCACTGGACCCGTCACAACACGGCTTCAGGGAAGCGCATGGCGTCGACACAGTCCTCACAACCCTATTCAACGAATTGGTCACTGGAATGGACAGCATCCAACAAGGATTTGTCCTCATCTTCCTGGACATCTCCGCCGCCTTTGACTCTGTGAATCATGACATACTTCTACAAACGCCTGAAGGAAAAGGGGATTCAAGACACAGCACTTGAATGGTGTAAATCCTACCTATCAAACAGTTGGAAAAATTTAAAACATGTCATAAATCCTCGGAACCATTCCTGCAGTCTCAGGGGGTACCTCAAGGATCGTCCTTATCGGCATTAATGTTCAATATATATATGCAGCCGATATGTGATTTGATCCGATCTTTCAACGTACGATGCCTGGCTTACGCAGACGACATCCTCCTCTACATGCCGTTCAAAATTGACCAACCGATGTTCTCCCCAATAATCAATTGTTTCGGAGCGGTAGCTGATTGGCTGCTGACACAAAACCTTCGGATCAATCATAGTAAAACTGATGTCCTTTTTGTTACGAAGAACCGTAAATTCACACCCCCCCCCATTGCTACTTGTCAACAATGTAGAATTGAAGTCCAAACCTACAATCAGATATCTTGGCATCACATTGGACCAGCACCTAGATATGACCACACATGTGAAGAACGTTACAAAGTCTATATATCACAAGATCAAAACGTTACGTCACCTCTGCCCCCTACTGGAATCCAATGACTACCGGACAACCTTTCAGGCATTAGTCCTCCCACACCTGGACTTTGCGAACATCGTCCTGCACGGCCTGCCTCAATCAACTTTAAATCCGCTCCGCCTGGCTATGAATGCCGCCGCAAGAGTTCTCTCTGGATCATCAAGAACTGACCACATAACACCAATCATGAAAAATCTGCATTGGCTGCCGTTACACGCCAGACTCCAATATAAGTCACTAGTCCTTACTTTCAAAGCCCTGAATAACTACCCACCTACACCGATTAGCAAACTAATCCACAGCACCCTGGAAAACAGAGACAGGAGATCCACTTCAATGAACACCTTAATAGTCCCCAAGATGATGACGTCATGTACTAAGACCACTTCCAACAGGGCTTTCTCTATATTCGCTCCCCTAAATTGGAATGCCCTTCCACATGAAATCCGTGGCATCAAAAGCTTAATCCTATTCCGTAAAGCTCTGAAACACCACCTATTCACAATATACTACCCTGACACCAACCCTGACACCCACACATCGGGTAAACTTCCCTCATGTCTCAGCTACCATAGCACCTTATTACAACCAGAAAATGGTTAGACTATACTACTGCCCACCCACCACTTTTATGCCTGTCCCTCCCACACAAAATGAAGATGATACCAAATTGGCTTAGAGTATTGGTGACAATACTAATTTAACCTGTAAATAGTTACCCTGTAAATAGTTACCCCGGTTATCCTATGTTTTTTTCCCTGTTCTATGTAAAACTCAATGTTGCTTGTATGCATTGTAGTATGTTTTGTTCGATGTACACCGCGCTGATTGTAATAGCGCGGTATAGAAGAAATGTTAAATAAATAAATAAATAAATTTAGAACCATCAAGAACTGAAAGTACATTTATCGTGAAATTTCAGTTTACCGTATAACTACACCAATTTTCATTATAGGTCCATTTTATCAAATCAAAACAATTTGCAATTTTACATTTTTATGTTTTCTTTGTTTTTCTAAAATTTCTCTTAAAAATAGATAAAAAATTCATCCACAGCTGTGGCCTGTCTTACTGTCATAAAAATAAAAAAAATCACTTTACTGTCATGTGACATCACTATGTTTTCATACGAATGTGTAAGGGATATCTTCACTTCTACTGGGCAAACACTTGCAATGATGTGATTCTTTACTCTGGCATTTTGAACTCGTTAAAGCAAAGACTTTTTTTTTTTATAACGGAACAAAAATGACATCAGTGTCCTTTTATAAGCTCTTATGAAATCAGACAACCTCATTAAGGCTTAAGGAGCTTCATCTAAACCAACATTTTTGTAAGACATCTAGGTGGGTCAGGATTCTGGGGGAGGAATGCTCTCGGTTTTTTTTTTTTTTAAAGGATGGTGGTAAGGGGTTGACTTGATTTTCTTACAGCATCGCATGATCTTTGGGATTCATAGCATTGCTGCTGCCAGGAGTGTTCAATATTCCTAGCTGCAATAATGCAAAAATAATTTACCGCATTTGCTAATCAGCGGTACTGATATACTATGGGTTAATAAATCAAACAGTAAATTTTCTTGTGATACTATGATGCACAAACTTATTTTACCACAAGTTATTAAAGAGGGGTTAATATTTAAACTACTACTACTGATCGTTTGTATAGCGCTTCAAGGCGTACACAGCATTGTACAGACACATATAAAAGACGGTCCCTATGGCAAGGCCTTTGCATATGTCTTGCTCCATTCAGAAATTCACGTAGTATCAGCTTGTTGTATCGGAGCCTGTCTTCCACTTGCAAGATAATAAACTTCACATCAGTAGTGAAATTGTCTGGTGTTTCTCTATGCTGACATCTCTATGACAAGAATAAATTTGAGTATTAGACCGTGAATGTCAGCTTTCAGGAAAATAATTTTGAGCATTTTTTTAATTGTTTCAGTTTTTGTCATCTTATTTCTTTTCCATTTTGGCAATTCAAAGCAAATTACAGCCAAACATACACAATTCATAAATAAACAGTAACGCAAAAACCAACTTTGAAAACATCCCACCAAACAGCAGTAATACTTAACCTTTCCCCTTTTAACCAAAGGCTTCCACAAATAAGAAATCTTTAAGTTGCCTCCTAAAGCTCTTCTAATCTTTGTCCTGCCACAGATAACTCATTCCAAAATGCAAGACCTGCGATTGAAAAGGCTGACAGCAAACCCATCCCAACTTTGCCTCCTTAAGGCCAGGAACCGAGAACATATTGCATTCTCAGAACCACAGGGACTGCACTGGTTCGTATCAGTATAAGCTGTATTTCAAATATTCATACCCATGCCTGCGCCAGAATCATAAATAGTACGTTACAGGCCTTGAACTTAATTCTTTGTAATGGAGACAACCAACGTAAGGCCTTTAACTCAGGTGACATCTAGAGACACAGGTCAGCATCCTTGCTGCTGCTTTCTAAACCATCTGCAAAGGGAAATCACCATGTTGGGTGGCCTTAAATAAAGGGAATTATCATACTGTATTCCTCCCCTCAGCACCCTGCCCCCCCCCCCCCCCCCCCCCCCCCCCCACCCCCCCCCCCCACCCCCCCCCCCCCCCCCCCCCCCCCCCCCGCCCCCCCCCCCCCCCCCCCCCCCCCCCCCCCCCCCCCCCCCCCCCCCCCCTCTGGATGACTGCAGTAAACTTTCCTAGCATAAGTTATTGAAGGCTAGACTTGTCAACGTTCTCTCTTAAACAGAGCAGCATCTTCCTTCCCAGACCAAAAATAGGTAACGGAGGAAATATCTGCAGTCAGATTAGCAGTCTCTACTATAAAGGGGCCTTATCTAACTCCCAAAGAAAATTTAGTCGCAGCTCATTCCTCTGCAAACAATCCTCTACAACACCCAAGCAAGAAGTCAACCTGGTCACTTACAGACCTTTCTCTACCAGAGAAATGTCATTAGTGTACATACAGAAACAACAAAAGCAGCTTAAAACCCACCTCTTCACCGCACACTACGGAGAAGACAACTCGCACCCAAACTCACAAGCATCTAATACCTAACACAACTGGTGGTAAGGACTGCTCAAGGCCACACAGACCCTAATCATGCTCACCCAAACCAAAGAACACCTGTATATAGTTACAATTGAAAATGTTTCATGTCAGTTATCATGTAAAATGTTAGCTCCTGTTTTATGTAAGATGCTATCTCCAGGAACAAGCAGGAATGAGTCTTCACATATGGGTACGTCGGTACCGACGGAGTCTGCGCGGGAACGCTTCCCAGCATCCAATCAAAGAGCTTTTGGAAGCATCCCACCACGCCTGCGTGCTGCCTTCCCGCCTTTCCCAACTGCCTCTCCTCAGTTTTCGTTTTTCCGCGGAGTTGGCAGGACGTCCTCCTGTCACCGCAGAAAATTCTTGTTTTAGTTCTTTAGTTTTCTTGTGGTCGCGGCTGTCTTCCCGACACCACCGGTACCGCTGGTGTTTTCTTTTCTTTTTCTGTAAAAATTTCCTTTTCCACGGGATATTTTTTCTTCATAGTGTCCCACGGGTTTTTAGGCCTTAAAGGCCTCTTCTTTTTCCTTCATGGAACCGCCGGCCATTTTCTCTAAGAAATGTTCAGACTGTGGCGGTACAACTTTAATTTTAGACCCTCAAAGTCGGTGTCTAACCTGCTTGAGTCCTGACAACAGTTTGTTGAGAAGAGGTCTTCAACATCGAGGTTCCCTCGATACACGGTTGCCCTCCAACTTCGGGGCACCGTCCCCTTCTTCTTCACAGGATCAGGTAACCCACAAACAGTCTGTTAAGACTAGCCAGCCCTCGAGTGGTAGGTCTCATGCACAGCATGTAGACGGCTCCGGCCTTGCCCTCGAGGGACCACTGGCTTCAAAACCCCGGCGGGAGTCTTCGGTCTCCAAAGCATATAAGGGGTTTCAGGTTGTTCCTGGGGCTCACCCTTCACAGAACATACCTCAGCCGTGTCCGGTGGTGGCATCCGCTTCGAGCGGTACCGATACCCCGGCATCGGCACTGGTGTTGGATGAAACGCTCCTCACCAGGGATCGTCATCTGGCATCCTTGGTACCTTCGGGACCGGTGGATACACTCCAGATTGACTTTCTATTATCGGTACCAGCACCGATACTACCACCGATGTCGGTACCCTCCAGATGTGCATAGATAGCCTCGCTTCCTTCGATGCCGAGTCTGGAATCGATCTCCAGTCTGGAGGACTGGGTACCGACTCGCCTTGTTACCGGCTCTCGGCGGTACCAAAGGCTCGGTTCCGATGATTCAGATCCGCAACTCTCGGTTCCCCCGAGGCCGATTGAGTTGCCACTGGTGTGGACCCTCCTTCACCGGTATCAGACACGGTACCGAGATCGGTACCAATGTCCTCATTACCTTTACGGTCGGTGCCTTCCAGACTTCGCTTATCCGGCTCTCTGCCCTCGATGCCGAGTTTGGAATCGGTCTCTAGTCTGGAAGACTGGGTACCAATACGCTTTGGTACCGACACGATCAATATCGGTGGCTCGGTACCGAGGTTAGCAGCCGGAGTTTTTCAGTTACCTCGGTACCGATTGATCTGTCTCTGACATCGGTACCGGTATTGCCATCGGTACCGGTATCCACAGTAGCATCGTGGCCAACTCCTGCCATGCTTTTTTTAACAGGATCGCTCCCTTCTTTACCAAGCTTGGAGTCGATACCTGGCATGGACAATGTGGTAATGAAGGTCACTGCTCCTGACAACCAGTACCGGCGACCATCCCTTAAGCATTCCACACTACACTGTGCAGGATCTTCTATTCCTATATATTTGGATGCCTCTGTCAGTGCTCAGGCTAGTTCTTCAGATCTAACCTGTCCAAGGGAGATTCCTGTTGGGGATCCCTCTTTTCAGAGTTTCCTCCTGGATATAGCAAGATCTCTTGCCATTCCTATCCCAGGACATGATCCGGCACAAGGCTCTCTTTCTACCATAGCAAAGGAGAACATAATGCTTGCTTTGCATCATTCCTTGCAGGATCTCCTTCTAGGAATGTGGGAAACACCTTTAAGGGTACCCCCACCTCCCAGGGCAACTGATCTCTTATATCAAGTGCCCCCCTCTTCAGGGTTTCAAAAGACTCAACTTCCTCATCATTCCATAGTAGTGGAATCAGCAATGAGGCGGGTAAAGAGTAAGAAAAAGCACTCTTCTTATCCGCCAGGTCGTGAGTCTAAGACACTAGATGCCTTTGGACGTCAAACCTTCCAGACATCTATGCTTTCTGCAAAAATTCTCTCATATTTTTTATGAGTCTATCTCTTGAGGAGGTCTCAAAGCAATTACATCTTTTGACTCCTTTCCTTCCAGATTGCAAGAGTGCAAACTATTCCTCACTGCTTAAGCATATCCATAATATCTCTTGGTTTCTTTCTCGTGCTTCCCTAGACTCTTTTGAGTCTGTTAGCAGAACTTCTGCTATAGCTATAGGGGCACGACTTAGAGCCTGGCTCCAAGCTTCAGACTTGGACAAATGGGCACAACAAAGACTGGGACATACTCCTTGCACTGGAGAAAATCTTTTCAACAAGGGTTGTTCTACACCTTCTTCTGTCCCAGTAGGTAGGAAATGTCCTACCAAACTTTCTTCCCACAGGAGAAGAAGGTTTTATTCGTCACGTGCCCATCATACTGATGTTCCCAAACAGGGGAAGCATCGTCCTGGTCTGAAGAATCCAACCTCTCACCACGCTCAGCAAACCCAGCAACCGCAGGGTTTCTGATCAATCATCATCAGATGTTTGTAACTCTTTGGGTTAGAATCTACAGTTACTTCTTCTCAATGGAAGCAATCCACTGCTGTCATTCTAAATCCTAAACATGGATCTCTTCCCAAAGACATCCATTCTTCCTATGTTCTTTGAGCTGTCAGGATGTTCATGCTTCTACATCACAGGGTTCTCCTCTTCTTCCTGCTAGGGAAAGAGGTCTAACCACTATCAAACGATAGTTTCCTGTGCCAGCATGTCTTTTTCCTTTCTATAGACTTACTATTTTGTAAGTCTTCTTCAGCTCCATTCTTTTTACCCTCTTACCAGGTTTTTCCTCTGTAAGAGCAGTATTCCTTCACTGGAGGGCTTTTCTTAAGCCTCTCTAGTTTTGCTACTTTTCCAGTGCGGAGTTCGCTTCTCTAAGTTGACTCCTCTTCTTCACTCTTGCCTTGCAGCAGTTCTTCAGACATGGCCAGAGTTTCTACTCCTGTTCTGTCTGTTCTTCTGTTTTTGAACAGTACCATTCTTCTGCTGTCTGGCAAGCAGCTGCCAATGCAGGAGCCTTTATGTTTGGACCACTGGTTCTTGTCCTTCAGCAACCAGATCTGTCCTCCACTAACATTCTGTCTAGTCTTAGTAGTGGCTCCAAGTCAGTGCTGTCATCTGTCTTGGAATTATTTTCACTACAACCTTGTTGGATTGTCTTCTCTTTCTGCCATCTCCATTTCCTAGGGTTTGGCAGCATAGTTGACATAGGTCCTGGCTCTCCTGCAGCCAGTTCTATCTCCTCTTTCTCCTGCATCATGCTCTCTGCAATTCTACAAAGAAGCTCTCCACTATGGGCCCTTGCTAGAGAGCATGGGGGGCTTTTTCTCTAACAGCTATACTAGATGGTTGAAAAAGACTTTTTCAGTCATGTCTCCCATAACTAGAAAAGTTCTCCTTTTAATATAAAGGACATAGGCCTCCTCTTACGTGAAAACTTAAGGAGTTGCTAATTCCCTGCTTGGTCCATAGTATTTCCAATTGGGAATATGTTTTCTCCTTCCAGCTCATCCTCATGGTAAGAACGCATGATACCTTTTGCCCTTAAGCAGGTCAGCATGGTATCTCCTTTTTTATGCATCTTCTATTCACTTACCATGCTTGAGTTCTAGAATACTCGGGACTTGCTGGCTGCAGACTGATATCATCCTCTGCTTTTCACGTAACCATCCTGGTTATTCCACTACCTAGCATCCCTGTAGCTCATAACCAGTGGAAATTGATTCTCTATATATCTTCTCAAGTAGGTTCCACCTTCTTGTTATTAGATGAATCTTTCCTTTTCATTTTTTCCTATATGAATACCATTTGTTTAGGCATATCTGTCTGCTTCATTGCAGACTCCCATATAGAGGTATATATATATATATATATATATATATATATTACCTATAGCATACATCTTACAGATGTCTATGCCTATCATTTCTGTGTATTTTATGCCCTTCATATCTCACTATAGATATATTCTCCTATATCTATATGATATATATATATATTTCTATCTATATCTATATGTATCTCTCGAGATTTGTTGCTATGGGTAGATATGTTTTTGTATATCTCCAGGAACAAGCAGGAATAAGTCCTCACATATGGGTACGTCGGTACCGACGGAGCCTGCGCGGGAAAGCTCCCCAGCTTCCCAGAAGGAAAGCTTTTGGGGCCTCCCACTGCGCATGCGCGCTGCCTTCCCGCCTTCCTGACCAACTCTCCTCAGTTCTTCTTTTTCCGCGGAGCCAGCAGGTGTCGTGTTCCTGTCACCGCTGAAGAAGTTGTTATTTTAATTTATTTCTTTGGCCGCGTGTCTGCCTTCCCCGATTCCAGACCGGTACCGCCGGTCTTTTTTCCTTTATTTCTAAAAAAAAAAAAAAAAAAAAATCTTTTTTCCTCACTTGGTGTGTTTGTTCTGTGAGGCCTTTAGGCCTTCACAAATTCTCCCTCATGGAGAAACAAGCCTCTGGGTTTAAAAAATGCACCAAGTGCAGCGGTACTATTTCAGTCACTGACACCCATGAATGGTGTCTTAAATGTTTGGGGCCTGACCATTCCATTCTGGATTGCCCATCCTGTTCTTTGATGTGTAAACGTGGCTTACAGAACCGGGCAGCCAAGTTTCACATGCTGTTTTCTACAGATACTCCAGCATCGACATCTTCCAGGTCTTCCTCTCCTGATGGATCTCAGGTAACCAAACATTCCTCTGGCAGGTCCTCAAAGGGCAAATCTCCCTCTAAGTATCGAGATACCCCTGGGCTTGATCCTGAGGACCCTGCCCCAGCCAAACAACCCCGGCGGGAAGCTCCGGCTTCCAAAGCTCCTCCTATGGGGTTACAGGTTGACATCGATGGCACGGCCTCGACCGATCACCTGTTAGACTATTCTGGGGTACCGGCTCATTCATCCGGTACCGACATCCAGACAGTCATGGCGTCCATGGATCAAACAGTTCAATCCATGCAGCAGGCCATTTTCGCTTTCATTAAGGCTGCGACGCCCTCGGTACCGACTCTGGTTCCGGTACCACAACCGATACCGGTACCCAGGCCATCCACATCGACCAGGATACCGATTCCGGTTCCCAGTTCCGGGGTTTTTCCTGATACCGATCCGGTTCCGGGTACCCCCAATGTCGATACCGGTCGATACACTTATCGATCCCTGGAAGCAAACAGACGATACTTTGAGTTTTCTGATGATTCTGATTCATCAGATGACTCTGCTGAAGTATCCCTTACTCTACCTGAGGAGCCCTCTTCTCCAAAGAGGAGAATGTCTCCTCCAGAGGATTTATCCTTTCAAGACTTCATCATTGAAGTAGCTAAAGGTCTTTCTATTTCTGTATCCTCTGAAAAAGAACCTAGAGCAAAAAAGTTAGACATTTTAGGATACTCTAAGGTTCCCAAAGAGGCAGTCACCTTGCCCATCCATGAAATTCTTCAAGAACACATGATGGACTTATGGGAGACTCCTCTCACCCTATCTCCACATTCTCGTCGTCTGGACACCATGTATCGTGTCCCCCCCCTTCTCCTGGGTTTCAAAAAACTCAGCTCCCTCACCACTCCATCGTGGTGCAGTCAGCTATGAAAAGGATAAAGAGTACTAAAAGATACTCTTCTACTCCCCCAGGAAGAGAATGTAGGACTCTGGATGCTTTTGGAAGAAAAATCTTCCAAGCAAGTATGCTTATTGGCAGAATCAACTCATACAGCCTTTATGTGGGCATGTTTCTGAAGGAGATTGCATTAAAGATACGCCATTTTCTCCCCTTTATCCCAGAGGATAGAAAGGAGGAGTTCCTTCTTTTGCTAAAGCATACCCAAGATATTTCAAAGTTCTCCAACAGAGCAGCCTTTGACTCCTTTGAGGGTGCTAGCAGAGCCTCAGGTATTGGCATTGCGGCTCGCAGAATTGCTTGGCTCCAGGCCTCTGACCTAGAACCCTGGGTCCAAGATGGGTTGGGAAATTTGCCCTGTACAGGTGAGAATCTGTTTGGTAAGGAGTGGCAAATCAAAGCCACTCAAATGGATGCAGAAAATGCTGCATTAGATAGACTTTCTAAGTCTACCTCTACCCCTGTCAAGAAAAAATCTTTCAAAAAGCCTTTCTACAAGAAGGCCAGATTTGCCACAAATACTGGCCAACAATCTTCTGCAGCTCGCTTTGCTCGTAAGCGTCAGCAGCCTAAACAGGCCAGGGCAAAACCTGCAGGGGCTGCTACAGCCCAACAGTCCCAACCCCCTCAGGGTTTTTTACTTAAATCTAGAGAACTTAACCTTTCTGGCTCTAAAACCAGAACCTCTCACCATTCCAGGAAGGTTAACTCATTTTGCTCCCAGATGGGAGCAAATCACATCAGAACAATGGACCCTCTCTATCATCAGAGAGGGTTACAAACTACATTTCTCCAACCTTCCTCCCCATACCATGGTGAGCAGTTTCAATTCTCCCCCATCTCTCCTAAACCTGTTGAGTCAGGAGGTGACCACTCTTCTCGCCCAAAAGGCAATAGAAGAGGTTCCTCTTCCTCAACAGGGATCAGGTTTTTACTCCCCTTATTTTCTCATTCCCAAGAAAACAGGGGGGTACAGACCCATTCTGGATCTCAGAGAATTGAACAAATTTCTATACAAGGAGAAATTCAAGATGCTTTCTCTAGGTACTCTCCTTCCATACCTACAGAGTCAGGATTGGCTTTGTTCTCTAGATCTCAAGCATGCGTACACACATATATACTCATCCATCCATCCCACAGAAAATTCCTACGGTTTCTGTTCCAGGGAAAACATTTCCAGTACAGAGTACTTCCCTTCGGTCTAGCCTCTGCTCCAAGGGTATTTACCAAATGCATGGCAATAGTAGCTGCATTTCTACGCACCCTGTGAATTTTTGTCTTCCCATACCTGGACGACTGGCTCATCCGAGCTCCATCTCAGTCTGAGGCTCAGACTTCCCTGGATCGCACCAGACGCATCCTGCAGTATCTGGGACTTGTGATCAATCTGCCAAAGTCTCAACTCACCCCTACGCAATCCCTGGAGTTCATAGGGGCCTGGTTGGATACCACCACTGCAAAGGCCTATCTACCTCAGGCCCGTTGCCAACGTCTAGTGCACTTAGCCTCTCAGACTCAGTCCAGAAACCACTTGACTGCCAGAGAGATGCTACAACTATTAGGCCACATGGCCTCCACAGTGCATGTGGTGCCTTATGCTCGCCTACATATGAGAGCAGCTCAATGGACTTTATCCACCCAATGGACTCAAGCATCAGGAGCTCTCTGACCAAATAGCAAACTCCAATCGTCTTTTTTGGTCTCTCCAATGGTGGATATCCACTCAAAATCTGTTGTTGGGGGCCCCCTTTCAACCATTTTTGCCCCAAGCAACCCTCACAACAGATGCCTACCAAACAGGTTGGGGGGCTCATCTCCAAGATCTCTCCACTCAGGGCACTTGGTCTCCACAGGAGACCACCCTTCATATCAACCACTTGGAACTTCGAGCAATCTTTCTGGCTCTCAAAGTTTTTCATACCCTCCTCAGCAACATGACAGTCCTTATTCACACGGACAATCAAGTAGCCATGTTTTACATAAACAAACAAGGAGGGACTGGCTCTCTGTCGCTTCGCAACGAAGCTGTAAGATTATGGGCCTTCGCCAGAGAGCATCAAATCCATCTCCTGGCAGTATATCTTCCAGGAATCCAAAACTCTTGGGCAGACAGACTCAGTCGAGTTCTGCTTCCACACGAATTGTCCCTGCACATGGATCAGGTACTCAGAATCTTCCAGAAATGGGGAACCCCGGACATAGACCTCTTTGCAAGTCCGTGGAATGCCAAACTTCCCCGGTTCTGTTCCAGAATTCCGTGTCAGGGAGTTCAGGCCAAGGATGCCTTCCTCCTGCATTGGGGTCAGGGTTTCCTGTATGCCTTTCCTCCCATTCCTTTGATTCCCAAGACTCTGTTCAAACTTCAAAGGGATCAAGGGTCCATGATCCTCAGCTCCACGCTGGCTACGCCAAGTGTGGTACCCTCTACTTCTGCATCTCTCCCAAGCCCCCTCCCTGGACTTGGGAGTAGCTCCAGACCTTCTGTCTCAGGAGGGGGGGACTTTGTGGCACCCAAACCCCAAGTCCCTTCACCTCAGAGCTTGGTTACTGAAGGCCTAGACCTTCACCACTTCAATCTTTCGCAGCAAGTGAAGGATATCCTACATGCCTCTAGGAAACCTTCCACTAGGCGTTCTTGCGCTTTTAAATGGAAAAGATTTTCCATTTGGTGTGCTCAAAAGGGTCTATCTCCAGGAACAAGCAGGAATAAGTCATCACATATGGGTATGTTGGTACCGACGGAGCCCGCGCGGGAAAGCTCCCCAGCTTTTCAGATTAAAAGCTTTTGGGGCCTCCCACTGCACATGCGCGCTGCCTTCCCGCCTTCCTGACCAGCTCTCGTCAGTTTCTTTTTTTCCGCGGAGCCAGCAGGTCGTGTTCCTGTCACCGCTGAAGAAATTGTTAATTTTATTGTTTTCTTTAGACCGCGTACCTGCCTTCCCCATTCTGAAACCGGTACTGCCGGTCTCTCTTTCTTTCTTTTAAAAAAAAAAAAATATTTTTATTTCTTTTCTTCAGCACAGCTTGGTACTTTGTTAGGCCTTCAGGCCTACACAAATTCTCCTCATGGAGAAGCCAGTTCCTGGTTTTAAAAAGTGTACCAAGTGCAGTGCTGTCATTCCTCTTACAGACACCCATGAATGGTGTCTTAAATGTTTAGGACCTGACCATTCCATACCGGACTGCCCATCCTGCTCCCAGATGTCGAAACGTGGATTGCAGAACCGGGCCAACAAGTTCCATGTGCTGTTTCCTTCAGAAGTATCACAGTCATCCAGGTCTTCCTCTCCGGATGGATCTCAGGTAACCAAAACTCCAGTGGGCAAATCCTCAAAAAGCAAATCTCTTTCTAAAGATCGAGAGGCTCTCAATTCTGAGTTCGAGGATTCTGCCCAGGTCAAAAAACCCCGGCGGGAGGTTCCGGCCTCCAAAGCAATCATGGGGTCACAGGTTGACATCGATGGCGCGGCCTCGACAGATCACCTGTTGTACTGCTCTGGGGTACCGGCCCATACCGGTACCGACATCCAGGCAGCAGTGGCATCTATGGGCAATACTGTCCAAGTCATGCAGCAGGCCATTCTGGCTTTTATTAATGCTGCTACGCCCTCGGTACCGCAGCCAGCGGTACCGGGTCCGGTTCCGGTAATGGCTTCCATACCGGAACCGAGGCCATCGTCTTCCAAACGCAGATCAGTTCCGCATGCCGGATCCGGGCTTTTGCCCGGTACCGATCCCATACCCGGTACGCCCGATGTCGATACCGAACGGTATGCGTATCGTGCTTTCGAAGCACATAGAGGATACTCTGCTTCTTCAGAGGATTTTAACTCCTCTGATGATTCTGATGAGTTCTCCCTTGATCTTCCTGAGGAGCCTTCTTCTCCTAACAGGAGAATGTCTCCACCAGAGGATTTGTCCTTTCAGGACTTCATCATAGAAATGGCTAAAGGTCTTTCTATTGCTTCATCCTCTGAAAAGGAACCCAGATCAAAGAAACTGGATATTTTAGGATACTCTAAGTCTCCTAAAGAGGCAGTCACCCTGCCTATCCATGAAATCCTTCAAGAACACTTGATGGACTTATGGGAGGCTCCTCTAACATTGTCTCCTTCTTCTCGCAGGTTGGACACCATGTACCGTGTCCCCCCTTCTCCTGGTTTCCAAAAAACCCAGTTGCCTCACCATTCTATTGTGGTGAAGTCTGCAATGAAGAAGATAAAGAGTACCAAAAGGCACTCTTCTACTCCTCCAGGGCGAGAATGTAAGACTCTAGACTCTTTTGGCAGGAAAATTTTCCAGGCTACTATGCTTATAGCCAGGATTAATTCCTATAGTCTTTACATGGGCATGTTTCTCAGTGAAATCGCTCTAAAAGTTCGGCATTTTGCCCCCTTTCTCCCTGAGGATAAGAGGGAGCAGTTCATTTCCTTGGTGAAACACCTTTTGGATATTTCAAAGTTCTCCAACAGGGCAGCTTTTGATTCCTTTGAGGGTGCTGGTAGGGCTTCGGGCATTGCTATAGCAGCCCGACGTCTTGCTTGGCTCCAGGCTTCTGATCTAGAACCTTGGGTCCTAGATGGCTTACGAAATCTGCCCTGTACAGGTGAGAACTTATTTGGTGAGGAGTGGCAAATTAAGGCCACTCAAATGGATGCAGAAAATGCCACCTTAGATAGACTTTCTAAGTCTACCTCCACTCCTGCCAAGAAGAAGTCTTTTAAGAGGCCTTATTACAAGAAGTCCAGATTTTCCACAAATACTGGCCAACAATCCTCTCAGCCTCGTTTTGCTGCTAAACGTCAGCAACCTAAACAGGCAAGGTCAAAGCCTGCGGCGTCTGTTACGCCTCAGCAGGCTCCACCCCCTCAGGGGTTTTGACTTGCCCCTAGAGAACTTAACTTTTCTGGCTCTAGAACAACCAGAGCCCCTCACCATACCCGGAAGGTTAGCTCACTTTGCTCCCAGATGGGAGCAAATTACATCAGAGCAATGGACCCTCTCTATCATCAGAGAGGGTTACAAACTCCATTTTTCCGACCTTCCTCCTTATACTATGGTGAGGCAGTTCAATTCTCCCCGATCTCTCCTGGCCCTCTTGGGTCAGGAAGTCTCCTCCCTCCTTGCCCAGGGGGCAATAGAGGAGGTCCTTCTTCTTCAACAGGGGACGGGATTCTACTCCCCTTATTTTCTAATACCAAAGAAGACAGAGGGCTTCAGACCAATTCTGGATCTGAGAGAATTGAACAAATTTCTTTTCAAGGAGAAATTCAAAATGCTTTCTCTGGGCATTCTCCTTCCATACCTTCAGAGTCAGGATTGGCTTTGTTCTCTAGACCTAAAGGATGCGTATACACACATACTCATCCACCCATCCCACAGAAAATACCTTCGATTTCTGTTTCAGGGAAAACATTTCCAGTACAGAGTACTCCCCTTCGGTCTAGCCTCTGCTCCACGAGTGTTCACCAAATGCATGGCAGTCGTAGCTGCCTTTCTAAGAGGCCTGGGAATTTTCATATTCCCATACCTGGACGACTGGCTCATCCGAGCTCCCTCTCAGTCCCAGGCCCAAATTTCCCTGGACCGCACAAGGCGTCTTCTGCAGTATCTAGGACTGGTAGTAAACCTTCCCAAGTCTCAACTAATCCCTACTCAGTCTCTCAAGTTCATAGGGGCCCAGTTAGACACCATCACTGCAAGGGCCTACCTGCCTCAGGTCATGGCCCAACGCCTGCTGAGTTTGGCCTCCCAAGCTCAGTCCAGCAGTCATTTGACAGCCCGGGAAATGCTGCGACTTCTGGGCCACATGGCCTCCACGGTACATGTGGTGCCCTACGCTCGTCTGCATATGAGAGCAGCTCAATGGACCTTGGCCACCCAGTGGACTCAAGCATCTGGAGCGCTCTCCGACCAAATACTCACCTCAAGCCGTCTATTTTGGTCCCTCCAATGGTGGACATCCACCAAGAATCTGTTGTTGGGGGCCCCCTTCCAACCAAGCAACCCTCACAACAGATGCCTCCCAGACAGGGTGGGGAGCTCATCTTCAGAACCTCTCCACTCAGGGCACTTGGTCTCCACAGGAGGCCACCCTTCATATCAACCTCCTGGAACTGCGAGCAATTTACCTTGCCCTCAAGGTCTTCTATACCCTCCTTGTCAACCTGACTGTCCTAGTTCAGACAGACAATCAGGTAGCCATGTTCTATATAAACAAACAAGGAGGGACAGGCTCTCTGTCGCTTTGCAACGAAGCTCTCAGATTATGGGCCTTCGCCAGAGAGCATCAAATTCACCTTCTTGCAGTGTATCTTCCAGGAGTTCAAAACTCTCGTGCAGACAGACTCAGTCGAGTTCTGCTTCCACACGAATGGTCCCTACATATGGACCAGATACGCAGAATCTTTCAGGAATGGGGGACCCCGGACATAGACCTCTTTGCAAGTCCGTGGAATGCCAAACTTCCCCGGTTCTGTTCCAGAACTCAGTGTCAGGGAGCTCAAGCCCACGATGCCTTCCTCCTGCATTGGGGTCAGGAATTCCTCTATGCCTTTCCACCCATTCCTCTAATATCCAAGACTCTGTTCAAGCTCCAGAGGGATCACGGGACTATGATCCTCATAGCTCCCCGCTGGCCACGCCAGGTGTGGTTCCCTCTACTTCTGCATCTCTCCCAGGGATCCTCCCTGGACCTGGGAGCTGCGCCAGACCTTCTGTCTCAGGAGGAGGGGACTTTGTGGCACCCAAACCCCAAATCCCTACATCTCAGAGCTTGGTTACTGAAGGCCTAAGTCTTCAAGACTTTAATCTTTCTCAACCTGTGACAGATATCCTTCATGCCTCTAGGAAACCTTCCACGAGGCGTTCTTATGCTTTCAAATGGAAACGTTTTTCCATTTGGTGTGCTCAGCAGGGTCTTGACCCTCTAGCACTTCCTTTGAATTCCCTCTTGGACTATCTCCTGCATCTTTCAAATGCAGGCCTTAAGACGAATTCAGTAAGGGTCCATTTGAGTGCTATTGCAGCATCCTTAAAACCTATAAATGGACAACCTGTCTCCTCTCATCCTCTTGTTTCACGTTTCATGAGAGGCCTGACTCTAACTAAACCTCCCATCCGACCTCCTCCAGTAGCATGGGATTTGAACCTAGTTCTAGGTCAGCTTATGTTTATGTTTATGTTTATTAAAACTTTATATACCGCCCAATACAAAATAGCATCTGGGCGGTTTACAATACATAAAAGCATTTAAAAGGAAGGCTGCGGAAAAAGAGACAGAAAAGAACGCCATAAAATCAAAGAACAGGGATAGAAACAGATAGCAGTCAGGGGATACAGAAGGCAGACATGAGGGGAAGGAAGGGAGCACATAGACAAAACAGAGAGGCTCAGGAAAGAGGAATTAGGAACTAACATAAGTTAACTAAGTAGGAGAAGAGGGTGGGGCTGGAAGGTGAAGGGTGAGGCAGACATGAAGGGAAGGGGAAGACATTGACAACACACAAGGTGCCGGAAGGAGGGTTTAAGGATTTGACATGATTAGTCCTGTGACGAAGAAGAGGACGGAACTGGAGGAGGGAGGTTAAAAGCAGAACAGAAACTGTGAGTTTTCAACTTGGCTTTAAAGGATTGATAGGAGGTCTCTAAACGTAGGGAGTGGGGGAGTGAATTCCAAAGCCTTGGACCGAGAAAGAAGAAAGCAGAAGATCGAGTTAGTTCTAAGTGTGCTTGAGAGGGAGGGGGAAGAAACATACGATTAGCGTGGATGGAACGTAGGGAGCGGTGAGGAGTATGAAGACGAACTTGATCAGCAAGATACAAGGGGACACCTGAGTGGATCACCCTGTGAACAAAGATAAGAACTTTAAATTGGACACGAAAAGGAACAGGAAGCCAGTGATAGTGTATTAACAAGGGAGTGACGTGATCAAAACGAGAAGCGTGAGAAAGAATACGAACAGCAGTGTTTTGGACCCGTTGAAGACGACAAATTTGTGATTGGGGAAGCCCAGCAAGACAGACATTACAATAGTCAAGATGCGACATAACAAGGGAGATAAGCAGGGTGGCCAAAGAGGAAGGGGTAAGGAAGGGGCGTACAGTACGAAGTTGTCTTAAAGTAAAGAAAGAGCGCTTAACCACAGAAGAAATATGTTCTTTAAAAGACAGGGAGGAATCCAGAGTTACACCCAAGTACCGCATAGAAGAAACAGTGGGTATAGGTGCAGAGGAAAACGTTGGGGAGAGGTTGGGTGGGGAAGAACCAAAGGTGAACCAGATAGCTGAAGTTTTTGCGAGGTTAATGTGCAGAAAGTTGGTCGAAAGCCAGGAGGCAACGGAAGAGAGACAGGAGTTAAAGGCAGTGATGTCAGGTGCAGCAGAATCAGTGTGAAAGAGGAGAAAGATGTCGTCAGCGTAGAAGTGGGCAGAGACACCGTGCTGTTGAATAAGAAGAGCAAGGGGGGCCAGAAACACATTAAAGAGAAGGGGAGCAAGAACAGAACCTTGGGGAACACCACATGAAAGGGGGGTTGAAGGTGAAGACCCAGAACCAGTGTGAACCGAGAAGGAGCGACTAGACAGGAAGGAGTGAAACCAACGGAGGACCCGGCCAGAGAGGCCGGCATCTTGAAGACGAGATAGGAGAGTGCGATGATCAACCAAGTCAAAAGCGGCGGAGAGGTCTAGTGAAACAGCAAGAGAGAGTAAACCGCGGTCATGAGCAATGTGCAGATCGTTGAGGAGGGAAAGAAGAACAGATTCTGTGCTGTGACCTGGGCGAAAACCGGATTGACGGGGGTGAAGAGTGAAAGAAACCTCAAGGTGAGAAGAGAGTTGAGAGAAGACTAGTTTTTCCAAAAGTTTAGAGAGAAAAGGGAGGTTGGAGATGGGGCGCCAGCTGGAGGGAGAGGAAGGATCAAGGGAGCTGTTCTTCAGAATAGGACGGACAGAGGCGTGCTTCCAAGGGGAAGGAAAAGTACCAGAAGAAAGACTAGAGTTAAACAGTGAAAGAATAAAGGGAGACAGAGCAAGAGAGGGCTCAAGTAGCCAAGCAGAAGGAATGGGATCAGCGGGGCAAGAGGTTTTACGGGTAGACAAAAAGACCTTAGAGAGAATAGTGGGAGTGAAAGGCTCAAAGGAAGACCAGTGATGTGAGAGAGGAGGAAGGGTGGAGGGGGAAGCGAGCGGAGTAGGAGAGGGGGGTGTCACAGAGGGGGGAGGGGATAGGGGAGAGGGGCAAGAAGGAAAAGAAAGACGAAGAGACTGAACTTTAGAAACAAAGAAAGTAGCCAGAGAAGAGGGATCTGGGATAGAAGGAGCGGAAGATGGGGTAGGGGAGGAATGAAGAGTGGAAAGAGAGCGGAGGATGGAATGTAATTGGCGAGAGGAATTTGAAGAAGTGGTGATAAGATTTGAAAAATAAGTCTGTTTGGCGGAATGAAGGAGGGAACGGTAATAACGGTGAGCAGAACGGAAGGAAGCTAAGGTAGAAGGGTCAGGGTGTTTACGCCATATACGCTCAGCTCGGCGAAGATACCTACGGTGAAGAAAAAGTCCTGAGTGAAACCAAGGGTGATGAGTAGAACGGTAGGGACGACGGGAGGGTTGTAGAGGGGCAATGGTATCGAGGGCAGTAGAAAGGGTCGTGAACCAGGAGTTAGCCTGGGAATCAGGTGAGAGAAGAGGAAAATCTGGGGGGAACAGAGTGTCAGAGATAGGGAACTGATGGAGAGTATCAGGAGTGATACGCCGGGAAGGATGGGAAGGAGACTTGGGAGAGAAAACTGAGGAAGAAGAAGGGTATGGAAGAGAAAAAAGGAGACATGAATGGTCTGTCCATGGGAGGGTAATAGAGGAAAGAGAGGAAGGGGAGAAAGGGGAGGATTGAGGGGAGATAAGTAGGTCCAAAGAATGACCAGCAGAATGCGTGGGAAAGGAGACAGATTGAGCTAGAGAAAGATCGGACAGAAAAGTCAAGAAACTACGATCCCGGGTGGTAGAAGGGGAGTCCACATGGACGTTAAAATCGCCTAAAATCAGAAGGTGAGAGTACAGAAGAGTAGCTTCAGAAATTGTGGCAAGAAGGGAATCCCAAAGCTGGGAAGACGAAGAGGGTGGAACATAGACTAGGAGAAAATAGAGGGGAGAAGACGACCCTAAACGGAGAAGTAAAGATTCAGGATAGTGCAGAGCAGGAGAGGTGAGCTCCTGGAAGGGAAGAGAGGAGCGGTATAAAACGGCAATCCCTCCGCCACTCCTGCCCCGGCGAGGGGTAGATAGAGCGGAGTAGCCAGGGGCCAAGCAGCGGTTAAGAAGTGGCTCCTCGCCATCTCGCAACCAGGTTTCGGTGAGAAAGAAAGCATCAAGAGTATATTGGGAAAGGAGATCTTGGATCAGGATGGTTTTTGAACGGAGGGAACGGCAATTCAGAAGGGCAAGCTGTAAGAGCAGAAAAGACTGAGGGGACGAGAGACATGGAGAATGGCTAACGCAGGGAACCAGGTTAGAAGGGGTTCGAGAGTGAAAATTGAGGTAAACAGGAGCTGAGCAGATAGGAGAGCGCCAGTTCCAGTGCACTGGAATTGCAGACATGGTGAAAAGAGACCAAATTAAAAGAAGGGGAAGAAGTGTAGGGGTAAAGCTGCTGAGCAACCTACCACGAAGATAGGGGGCCCAGGAGGCCGGCACACCGGTAGCAGAGAAAGAGGAAGGACGCACGGGTTCAGTTGGAAATGCTGGGGAATGATTCACCTCCCGAACGTGCTCCGCACCTCCGCCTCCGGAGTCGCCCCAAGGAGCTCGCCCAAGGAGCAGGTCCTGCTCCTTGTGCGCGCTCCTTCGGCGCACGCCCCTGCGGCGCTACACGCCGCACCGGAGGTGCTTTTATGTAGGATGGTGGCTCCCCAAGGAGGCGCGGGCGCGTGAAGCGCGTCCGCGTCACTTCCGGCGCTTCAGGAAGACGGACCAATCAGGAGAGGTTGGGGGAGGTACCTGGGTGAGAACCGAGGAGCTGGTGAGACACGTTCAATGCAGGCAGCTGGCACAGAGAATGCAGGCTACACAGTCAGTAACACAATACAGCACAGGTAGGGAGGCAGCACCAAGCAGGACGCCGCACCGGAGGTGCTTTTATGTAGGATGGTGGCTCCCCAAGGAGGCGCGGGCGCGTGAAGCGCGTCCGCGTCACTTCCGGCGCTTCAGGAAGACGGACCAATCAGGAGAGGTTGGGGGAGGTACCTGGGTGAGAACAGAGGAGCGGGTGAGACACGTTCAATGCAGGCAGCTGGCACAGAGAATGCAGGCTACACAGTCAGTAACACAATACAGCACAGGTAGGGAGGCAGCAACAAGCAGGACGCCGCACCGGAGGTGCTTTTATGGAGGATGGTGGCTCCCCAAGGAGGCGCGTGAAGCGCGTCCGCGTCACTTCCGGCGCTTCAGGAAGACGGACCAATCAGGAGAGGTTATGAAGCCACCTTTTGAGCCTTTGGACTCTACCTCCTTCAAATTTCTTTCCTGGAAGGTTGTTTTCCTTATTGCAGTCACTTCGGCTCGCCGCATCAGTGAACTGCAGGCTTTAGTGGCTCATCCACCTTATACTAGGTTTCATCATGATAAGGTGGTCCTTAGGACGAATCCCCACTTTATGCCCAAAGTGGTCTCGCCTTTTCATCTTAATCAAGAGGTATATCTACCTGTCTATTTCCTGGCTCCTCATGCATCCAGTGCAGAGAGGAACCTTCATACTCTGGATTGTAAAAGAGCTCTTGCCTTTTACCTCAACAGGACTCAACCACATCGAAAGTCTTCCCAACTTTTCGTGGCTTTTGATCCTTCTCATTTGGGACTTCCAGTCACCAAGCGTACACTTTCCAATTGGATCGCTCAGTGTATTTCTTTTGCTTACCAGAGTAAGAACATTTCTCTGGAGGGCCATGTCACAGCTCACAATGTGAGAGCCATGGCCACTTCTATGGCTCATCTTCACTCTGTGTCCATAGATCAGATCTGTCGAGCAGCCACTTGGGCCTCGGTTCATACCTTCACAGCCCATTACTGCTTGGACAAGGACTCCCGCCGGGATGCCTTGTTTGGTCAGGCTGTCCTCAAACACCTGTTCCATACTTAAACAACTCCTGCCCACCTTCCCTGGATGGATGCCTGAGATCCATGCGAAGATGGTTTACCCTTGGAGGGGGATCTCCCAGGCATCTTAGCTAGGGAGTCCCCATATGTGATGACTTATTCCTGCTTGTTCCTGGAGATAGCACAGTTACTTACCTGTAACAGGTGATCTCTGGGAACAGCAGGAATTAGTCATCACAACCCACCCACCTCCCCTAGGAGTTGTATCTCTATCTATCTATCTTCCTGTCCTCTCTCTCTATTGTCTCAGCTTTAAACTCGAACTGACGAGAGCTGGTCAGGAAGGCGGGAAGGCAGCGCGCATGTGCAGTGGGAGGCCCCAAAAGCTTTTAATCTGAAAAGCTGGGGAGCTTTCCCGCGCGGGCTCCGTCGGTACCGACGTACCCATATGTGATGACTAATTCCTGCTGTTCCCAGAGATCACCTGTTACAGGTAAGTAACTGTGCTTAACCCTCTAGCACTCCCATTGAATTCTCTTTTGGAATATCTCCTGCATCTCTCCAATGCAGGACTCAAAACAAATTCAGTAAGAGTCCATTTGAGTGCTATTGCGGCATCACTTAAGCACATCAATGGACAACCTGTTTCCTCTCATCCTCTTATTGCAAGATTCATGAGAGGCCTAACCTTAACTAAACCTCCCATTCGACCTCCTCCGGTGGCATGGGACTTAAACTTGCTTCTTGGTCAGCTTATGAAGCCACCTTTTGAACCCTTAGCCACTACCTCCTTGAAATTTCTTTCCTGGAAGGTATTTTTCTTATTGCAGTCACTTCAGCTCGCCGTATCAGTGAACTGCAAGCTCTAGTGGCTAATCCACCTTATACAAGGTTCCATCATGATAAGGTGATCCTTAGGACCAATCCCCACTTTATGCCTAAAGTGGTCTCCCCTTTTCATCTTAATCAAGAGGTATATTTATCTGTCTTTTTTCCAGCTCCTCATGCATCCAGTGCAGAGAGGAACCTTCATACTCTGGACTGTAAAAGAGCTCTTGCCTTTTACCTCCACTGGACACAGCAACATCGAAAGTCTTCTCAGCTTTTTGTTGCTTTTGATCCTTCTCATTTCGGACTTCCAGTCTCCAAAAGAACACTCTCCAATTGGATTGCTCAGTGTATCTCTTTTGCTTACCAGAGTAAGATCCTTTCTCTGGAGGGCCATGTCACCGCTCACAACGTGAGGGCCATGGCCACCTCTATGGCTCATTTAAACTCTGTGTCCATTGACCAGATCTGTCGAGCAGCCACCTGGGCCTCGGTTCATACCTTTACAGCCCATTACTGTTTGGACAAGGACTCCCGCCGGGATGCCTTGTTTGGTCAGGCTGTCCTCAGACACCTGTTCCATTCTTGAACAACTCCAGCCCACCTTCCCTGAATGGATGCCTGAGATCCATAGGAAGATGAGGAACCTTTCAGGGTCTCATACCCTTCAGGGGATCTCCCAGGCATCTTAGCTAGGGAGTCCCATATGTGAGGACTTATTCCTGCTTGTTCCTGGAGATAGCACAGTTACTTACCTGTAACAGGTGATCTCTGGGAACAGCAGGAATTAGTCCTCACAACCCACCCGCCTCCCCTAGGAGTTGTATCTATCTCTCTCTTTCCTTTCCTCTCTCTATTGTCTCAGCTTTAAACTCGAACTGAGGAGAGTTGGTCAGGAAGGCGGGAAGGCAGCGTGCATGCGCAGTGGGAGGCCCCAAAAACTTTCCTTCTGGGAAGCTGGGGAGCTTTCCCGCGCAGGCTCCGTCGGTACCGACGTACCCATATGTGAGGACTAATTCCTGCTGTTCCCAGAGATCACCTGTTACAGGTAATTAACTGTGCTTTATCTACCTGACTGTTCAGGCTCATATAGCTATATGATTCTGACAGATGGGCTTTACCCATTCTTATGCTATCCAGCATGTTTTTGGGGTTCCACAACCACTTCAGTGGTGGTTAACAACTCCACCATAACCTTACGGTTAGATACCTCTGAAGCTCTCCATGTCCACTATCTCTCCTAGCTGACTCCAGTTAGGAGAGACATTGCGGATCTTCAGCTAATCACAGGCTCTAATGCCTCCAGCGTTTGTCCTTTCTTTTGGGATACAAGGGGTTCCCATCCCCTTTCCCCCACAAGGACTGTGCCTGTTTTGTCCAAATCGGTTAGCCTTTCTCTTTTGTCTCTAAGAGTGAGCCACTCTGCTGCCAAAAGAGTTCGGTTTTTGTCATAAAGCCTTCCGCTGAAGGCCCATTGTTTTTGTGCTACCCCAGTTTTTCCTACTGGGGTTACCTGTTACCTTTCAGGATTCTGACCTCCACTTTTTTTCCTACAGGTTTATTACCTCCACTTACAGTGAGGTCCTCTTGAGGTTCCTCTACTGGGTTTCCCAGTAGATTCCATGAACCTCTATACTTCTGAAATCCTGTCAGGGGAGGTCCATATTGCAATATCATTCATGACAATTATCATCCACACAAGGACTCCTTGTCTGCAGTCCTATGCTGGGTTAGCTGTTCCACAGCATCTTCTTTCTTCAACTCCTACCCCCCATCCTCTGGATGCCTGGTGTTGTGGGGTGTAGCATGTTCTAACCTATCACATGCTGGGACTCCAGGCATCTCAGCTTGGGAGTCCCCATATGTGAAGACTCATTCCTGCTTGTTCCTGGAGATAGCACAGTTACTTACCTGTAACAGGTGATCTCTGGGAACTGCAGGAATAAGTCTTCACAACCCACCCACCTCCCCAGGAGTTGTATCTCTATCTATCTTTCCTTTTCTCTCTCTCTCTCTCTCTCTTTGTCTCAGCTTTAAAACTTAACTGAGGAGAGGCAGTTGGGAAAGGCGGGAAGGCAGCACGCAGGCGTGGTGGGATGCTTCCAAAAGCTCTTTGATTGGACGCTGGGAAGCGTTCCCGCACAGACTCCGTCGGTACCGACGTACCCATATGTGAAGACTTATTCCTGCTGTTCCCAGAGATCACCTGTTACAGGTAAGTAACTGTGCTTGGTTCCCTTTAAACCGCCCCTGATCTCTGGAAAGGACAGTATAGAAAAATGTAACAAATAAATAAAATAAACAAACAGTCCCTTGCTGCATTGTAATGGCCAGGATTATAAAACCAAAAAGTAATAATGCCGAAAGTAATGACTTTTCTGGGACCCTTATGTCGGAAACCTTCCAATCAAATGCTCAACCCCACATATACTTTTGATGAGTCCCAGCCATGTAGCTAGGGAGTCCCACATGTGAGGACTGACTCCTTGCTTTTTCCCGGAGAAAGGGTAGTTACTCACCTGTAACAGGTATTCTCCGGGGATAGTAAGAATCGGTCCTCACAACCTTCCTATGTCCCCTTGGAGTTGCTTCTTACTATTTTTTGCCATTTTAGCTTTGTCATTAGACTGTGGCAAGATGGCACCTTTGGGCAGGAAGGGGACCATGCATGTGTGGTGCATCTTCCAAAGGCTTTCTTTGAAAGCTGAGGAGAAACGTCTGCGTGGACTCAGGCTGCGCCGACGTCACCCATATGTGAAGAATGATTCCTGCTGTCCCCGGAGAACAGCTCTTACAGGTGAGTAACTACGCTTTCTCAGCCTGCAGTTCTAACCACTAGGCTCCGCTTTCTGTTTGCTTAACCCTTTGAAGGCCTACTTTAAATTTATAACCCACATTCTGCAGCCGGGTTAATTTTTGCATATTTCAGGAAAATTGTACCTGTCTTATTCAATATGTTCTAATAGTGATTTTTATATATTATGGTCATGTATTATATACCATTTGATAGGAATATTTAGTCATAATTTTGGATCCCAAGAGTTTTGGGCTCAGCCTGGAAAGGGTTAACCAGGTCTCCAGTAGTTGGATGGTTACTTTCTTGGCTAACTTTTCCTTTCTTATAACAGATGAGACTACACTACTTTTTTAAAAACTGACAATTCTTGGTAATGGATACAATTTAAAGAAGAGCTGCCCTCGACTCTGACTGTTGTCATTCATACTGTGAAAGGCAGTTCTAATGATACAACTCTGCATGCCAGCAACAGTATTTTTTTAATTTTTCACACATAATTTCTCTTAGACTTTCATATACTGGACAATTCAGCAGATACAAAGAGCCAATTTTTACTGCTGCTAATATACATTTTCTCAATTCCATTACAAGTCCTTTGAAATAACTGGGGTTTTAGTATTTTTTTGCATAAAAAATACAGCATGAGCAAAAATGAAATGCAGATCTCTGCTACTTCATGTAAATGTATAATGTACTGAGTCTTATGTCATCAGTGCATTACTGTCAAATCTTTGCATAGCAAGTGGATTGGGTTATACAAAATATGGGAAATAATTTAAATATGATTATACATACTTTTATTCTGAAAAGTATGCAGTTAATTTAAAAGGCAGGGTGAACTGATTGGCAGGTTGGGCCAATCATTTCACCTTCGTTACCTGAAATGCAGACTTAAGACTTAGCAATATACATTACCTATCTCCAGGAACAAGCAGGAATGAGTCTTCACATATGGGTACGTCGGTACCGACGGAGTCTGCGTGGGAACGCTCCCCAGCGTCCAAAAAGAAAGCTTTTGGGAGCATCCCACGCGCATGCACGCTGCCTTCCCACCCATTCACTTCCCTTTCATCAGTTTTCTGTTTTCCGCGGAGCCGGCAGGACGTATTCCTGTCACCGCAGAAAATTCTTCTTTTTTTTCTTAGTTTTTTGTGGTCGCGTCTGCCTTCCCTCGACGCCACCGGTACCGCCGGTGTTTTTCTTTCTGTTTTCTAAAGAATTTCTTCTTTTTCTTCAGAAATTTTCCTATTTTAGTGTCTGACACTTTCTAGGCCACTAGGCCTCTTTCTTTCCATCGTGGAAAAGCCAGCCACTACCCTTAAAGAATACTCAAAGTGTGGCAGTGCAGATATGTTTTCAGACACCCATACTTGGTGTCTAAAATGTTTGGGTCCTGACTATTGCCCACTGGAGTGTCTTTCCTGCTGGAGCTCAAACAGAAGAAGTCTTCAGAATCGAGCACAACTCGATACCCGGTTCACATCGCACTCGATGTCACAGCTAGAATATCTCCACAGGATCAGGTAACCAAACAAAAGTCTGTAAAGACTAGCCAGTCCTTGAGTGGTAGATCTCCTTCCCAGTATCGAGATGGCTCTGGCCTTGCCCTCGAGGACATATTGGCAATAAAGCCCCGGCGGGAGTCTTCGTACTCCAAAGCATTAACGGGGCTTCAGGTTGTTCCCGGGGTTCTTACCTCGATGAACATTACCTGCGCCATGCTCGGTGGTTGTGGCCACTTCGAGCGGTACCGACACCCCGGCATCGGCTATGGTGATGGATGAAACACTCCTCACCGATGATCGCAGTCTAGCGCTCTCGGTTACTTCGGTACTGCTAGAGTTGCTGCAGACCGATCTTCCAGTATCGGTATCGGCTTCGGTACCGGTATCGACATGGTCATCGGTGTTGGTACCGTCCATGCTTACTTCGACAGACTCGCTTCCTTCGATGCTGAGCCTGGAATCGATCTCTAGCATGGATGATTCGGTACAGACTCGTCTCGGTACTGACCTCGGGCGGTACCGAAAACATTACTTTAAGGAAAATCTGATGCTCCACCCTTTCAGGTCTTCCAATTCCGATGACTGGGATGAATCCATCGGTACCAAGGCTGAATCTTCAACAAGTTTAGCCTTTACCCCTCATTTTAGGGGGTCCCCCTCAGGGGAGATTTCTTTTCAAGCTTTTCTGCTTGATATGGCAAAATTACTTGCCATTTCTATACCTGGTAAAGAATCCTGCAATCCCCCTGGATTCCAGAGGAGGTCATCATGCTTCCTTTGCATCAGATCTTACAAGATCTACTTTTCAGAATGTGGGAAACTCCTTTAACGGTATCACCACATTCTAAGACACTTGACTCCATGTATAAAGTGCCACCTTCTCCAGGTTTTCAAAAAACTCAACTTCCTCATCATTCCATTGTTGTAGAATCAGCAATGAGGCGTATTAAGAGTACAAAGAAGCACTCTTCTTATCCACCAGGTCGTGAGTCTAGAACTTTAGATGCCTTTGGACGTCGATGCTTCTAGGCATCCATGCTTTCAGCAAAAATTATCTCATATTTTCTATATGGGATTATCTCTTGAAGAGGTCACAAAGAACTTAGTCTTTGAACCCTTTTCTTCAAGAACATAAAAGAGCAGACTATTCCATATTAGTCAGTCATGCTCAAAATGTCTCTAAATTCCTTAATCGTGCTTCCCTGGACTGTTTTGAGTCTATTAGCAGAACTTCTGCTATAGCCATAGGAGCACGACGCATAGCCTGGCTCCAAGCTTCAGACTTGGACAAATGGGTACAAGAAAAGCCAGTAAGGGGTTCTCTATCCATATTTGCAAGCAGGTCTTACCCCTTCTTGTTATTAAATAAGTCTCTATATACATATACGAGGGTCATTTTTAAAGTAAGAACAGACTGTGCATCGTGTCCGTGCGATCTGTCAAGTGACGTCCGTTCAAGGTCAGCCACTCTTGGCCAGTCTCTCACTACGCCGCCATTACGTTTCACGTCTCTGCCAGTGTTGTTTGTATGGTTATACTGCTTCGTTTGTCGCCATGTCAATCAGTAATCCCTCCGATTGTGAAGTGCGCTCGGTTATCCGGTTTTAATGCAAAACAAGTTCATCCAGTATTTACGGCACCCATCTCGCGCACACTTTTTTTTGGAGTGCAGTTTGTCAGTAACAATGTGATAAACTACTGATCTTGAAACTTGTGGAAATGTCAGATGCAGCTCGTCTATAGTGAAGCACCTGTTTTGGCGAATTTCCTCATCAACCTCTTGTGTCAGGTCTTCATTCATGACAGTAGGCCGTCCAGATCGTTCTTCATCATGAACATTTGTCCTTCCTTCCTTAAACATCATTCATTACACCTTCCCCATACACTTCAACAAGCTGCCGGTGAATTTCAGCTGGACGAACTTGTTTTGCATTTAAAAAACGGATAACCGAGCGCACTTCACAATCGGAGGGATTACTGATTGACATGGCGACAAACGAAGCAGTATAACCATACAACCAACACTGGCAGAGACGTGAAACGTAATGGTGGCGTAGTGAGAGACTGCCCAAGAGTGGCTGACCTTGAACGGACGTCACTTGACAGATCGCGCGGACACGATGTGCAATCGGTTCTTACTTTAAAAATGACATATATATATATATATATATATGTGTGTGTGTGTGTGTGTGTGTATGTGTATATAAATACACATATCTCACTCTGAAAGATTTGTTACTGTCCATATTAATGCTGTTCCAGCATACCATAAAGTTTAAATGGACAACCAATTTCTATGGTAATCACAAACTACCTTCTTTTACTGTAACCTCTGTGGTTACGTTACATCTGAAGCTCTCCATGTAAAGACATCCTAGGTGACATCACTTGGGGAAGACCTTCCTGATCTTCAAGAAATTGGAGGCTGCACTGCCTACTACAAATGTTTTTTTTCTTTCATTTGGATAGAGGGGTCTCGAAGACCCATCCCTTTTCTGCAAACCAGTCAGATTTATCTCCTCTTTTTCCCAGAGTTTTTTTCTGCTCCAAGGACAAAGAGCTTCAAATGTTGGCCTACAGAAGCTTTAGCTTCTCATCCAAGGTCCAACCCCATTAAACTCTCCCCGTTTTTTCTTCTGGGATTAGTTTTAGCCATTTAGGCTTCTGACCTCTGCCTGTATTGCGAAATTTTTTTTCCTCTACTTCACAGTAGAGTATTTCTTTGAGGATAATGTACTGGTTTCTAGCACCAGACCATTACTCTCAACAAATACTTTCGCAATATTTTTGACTAAGGTCCACATTAAAAATTGGAATCCAATTTTCTCTAACATTTCTGATCTACACAAGGACTGCTCTCCAGACGCCTTGTTTAGTCAAGCTGTTCCACAGCACACCCTTCTCACTTCAACTCCTACCCTCCATCCCTTTGATGCCTCAGGTTCTGGGAGATAGCATGGCCCATCGACTAGATTTGCAACATGCTGGGACCTCCTCCAGGCATCTTAGCTTGGGAGTCCCCATATGTGAAGACTCATTCCTGCTTGTTCCTGGAGATAGCACAGTGAAAACAGGTGATCTCTGGGAACAGCAGGAATAAGTCTTCACAACCCACCCACCTCCCCTAGGAGTTGTTTCTCTCTCTCTCTCTCTCTCTCTCTCTATCTAATTTGTCTACTTCCCTCTTTCGGTCTCAGCTACAAACCCAACTGATGAGAGGGAAGTGAATGGGCGGGAAGGCAGCGCGCATGCGTGTGGGATGCTCCCAAAAGCTTTCTTTTTGGACGCTGGGGAGCGTTCCCGTGCAGGCTCCGTCGGTACCGACGTACCCATATGTGAAGACTTATTCCTGCTGTTCCCAGAGATCACCTGTTACAGGTAAGTAACTGTGCTTTATCTGTTGAAGTCAACACCAGATCTGGAAGACCAAGAACAGTATGTCCACAAGATGGTACAGTCTGCAAAAAAGAACTCATAGATCACTGCAAATGAACAGCTAAAATGTTGACTGACACTGGAATAGTTGTTGACATGCCCACAGTAGAGTGTTGCTTACGTAATAATCGGTCCCTACGATTACAAAACCACAAGCAAGAAAAAGACCCAACGCCCCCTGGTACTCAAATGATTTCAGAGACGCAAAACACATGCTCCGTAGACTGGAGAGAAAATGGAGGCGGAACAAATCTCATAACTCACTGACTCAATACAGAACCAGGCTACTGGAATATAACAGTCTGATAAATGAACGTAAACAATACCACCATACCATCCTAATCATGAAATCTGTCAACAAACCAAGAGAGCTCCTTAGCATTGTCCAAAAGCTCACTAAGGATGCCACACAGAATTGTACCCACCATCTTGACCCACAGGAGTATACAGACTACTTGAAAGCAAAAAATACTACCCAGACATGCTCCATCACACACCAGACAGATGACCATGAAATGAAAGAGCAACATCAAATCTGGGAGGACTTCAGCATACCATCAACACAGCAAGTAGAAGACATAATACACGGACGCAATACAACAACCTCAAAAGCGGACCCAAGTCCTGTGGCATGGATCAAAGTCACAAGAAACCAGCTCTCCCTTCACATACAGAGAATAGTCAGAGATTCACTCCAACAAGGATACGTGCCGCAATCTCTCAAGAACGCCATGATACGACCGATACTTAAAAGCAGCAACCTAAGCCCATCAGACCCAAAATCATATGTCCCATCTCTAGCCTACCATTCCTTGCAAAAATCATTGAAAAGTCAGTACAAAGGAAGCTTCAGGACCATATTGATAAGAATGCCCCATTGGACATCCATCAGCATGGCTTTAAACCCCAGCATGGTGTAGAAACACTGCTCACTTCCCTCTTTGACAACCTCCTAAGAGGCATAGATAACATAAAGAATGGATTCCTACTAGTTTTCATGGACATCTCAGCAGCTTTCAATACAGTGTCCCACCCCAGATTACCGCAACGCATACAACAGATAGGATTACGCAAGAATATCATGAAATGGTTCACCTCCTACTTGAAAGATCAAACGCAACAAGTGAAATGCGCCCAAAAGAAATCATCACAATTCCCCGTCACGCAGGACATACCGCAAGGCTCCGCCCTGTCATCAGTGCTCTTTAATATCTACATCCAACCCATATGCAATATCATCAAAAAACACAAACTACACTATCACATCTATGCTGACGACATCATGGTGTATGCTCCCATCAACCTGCTAGCATTGAACACCGTAACAATACCTAAATGCCTGGAAGATAGGTTATTGGCTGTGAGCCAAGTATTCATAACGGTCAACTATGAAAAAACTGACGCAGTGTTCGTCACCAGGAACCCTACCTTCATTCCACCACAGACACTCGGCATTCTAAACAAACTCATAGTAGTCAAAGATGAAGTTAAATACCTGGGCATCACAATGGACAGAGCTCTGAACCTGAAATCTCATATCACTAAAACTGCAAATAAGGCCTATCAATGTTTGAAAACCATAAGAAAGATCAAACCATTACTCCGCCAGGATCACTTCCGTACAGTATGCCAAGCACTCATCACACCTCTGCTTGATTACGGTAACTCATTATATCAAGGCCTCCCCAACCAGACCTTGCACCCAATCCAAATGGTGCAAAACAGTGCAGCACACATCATTACAGACACCCCAAGAACTGAGCACTTCACCCCCATCTTTCAGCAACTCCACTGGCTCCCAATGGTGGCCAGAGCAAAATATAAAACAATCCTGATCGTCTTCAAAATCATCCACAACCTCTCGGCTGATGTACTCCAAGATATTATAACAAGGGGTATCATTAATAGGCCAAGAAGGACCATTAATGACAACATGATCGGCATGCCAGTAGGATACTACAAGACTAAGAAGATTATCTCAAGAAGAGCTCCATCACTACTGGCAGCCACAATATGGAACTCCCTCCCAACGAGCCTAAGGGCAATACAAGACATTACAGAATTCTGCAAGGACCTTAAAACTCTGCTCTTTACAGAAACCTATAAGCAGACAAACAGTCTCAACCTGAACGGTGTAATTACCCCTGCCAACTCAATACCAAACTAGACCTACAAATTCATTGTATAACGTTCTTAAGTACCCTTCATGCTAAATGTAACCCACCTGTGATGTCTAAGTGTTGTTAAATACGCTCATGTTAAATGTTGTAAAATTCCCACTTGTTAAATGTAACCCTCCAAATGTCATGTAACGTTGTGTAACCACTTTGATTGTAGGATAAGGTGGTATACAAATCTGTCTAAATAAGTAAAATAATAATGATCTGCATGGAAGAGTTATCAGAAGGGATCTCATCAGAAAAGTCATTGTCTTAGGTATGTAAAAGAGAGCCTTAATAAGATAGAAACTTTTTGGAACAAAGTGTTTTGGACTGATGAAGCAAAAATTGAAAGACCTAATATTCAGACCTGCTAACTATGTTAATCCCTTTGTCCAGGATATTCAGTGGCACTAATATGGTCAGTTACATAACTGGAGGGCAGACAATTCTTCCAAGGTCTGACTCAGCAAGCTTCCCTTTAGGGAGAAAACGGCTCCTCAGGGAGGAGCGAGACAAATTGGGTAAGGACCTGGGAGAGTCCAAAGGTGGCCTCTGTCCGAGGATAAACAGAAGCAGAGTTGCTCCTCTCCTGTGCCCCGGGGTCGGCTGCAGAACTTCAGGCGTTTTCGTTAAACACGCTCTACCCCCCTTTCCAGAAGAAAAGATTTGCCTCCAACGAGCAAGGATTTTGAGGTTTTTCGAGGGACGGGCAGAGGTTTGCCGCTGCTTCGTCCTCGGGACTTAAGAAATTGCAATGAAGTGAGGGGGGCCCAGGTTGCGGTGCAGCCCGGGGGAGTTCAGCTGGCAGAATTCTACCCTACCTGGGTCCAGTTCACTTCCGATCATTGGGTGCTAGAAGTCATCCGGGAGGAGGAGTATGCCTTAGAGTTCACTCAACTGGGGGGGGGGGGGGGGCAACTCCTTCATTGGGTCTCCCTGCAAGGCTTGAGCCAAGGCAGCGGCAGCAAGAGACACCTTAACACGGCTTTTGCAGCTCAGGGCCATGGGGTCGGTTCCCTGAGACTAGTACGGTTGTGATCAATACTCCATTTATTTCGTAGAGCCAAAGAAGGAAGGCTCCTTCCGCCCGATTCTCGACCTCAAGTGAGTGAACCGCAGCTTGTGGGTCCCACGTTTTCACTTGTAAACATTTCAGGCCATCATAGTAGCAGTCAAAAAGGGGAGTTCTGAGGTCTCTTGATTTATCGGGGGCATATCTGCTTATCCCCATAAGACCAGTATACCAGCAGTTTCTCTGGTGGATGGTACCAATAGGACATTTCCAGTTTTGCACATTACCGTTCGGTCTTGCAACGGCGCCACAAACTTTCACCAAGGTTAGTGGTAGTAGTAGCGGAGGCATTCTGCAGGGAAGGTGTTTTGGTTCATCCATACCTCAACAACTGGCTGATTCGAGCAAAGGCCAGGGATGAAAGTGAACGAGCCACTGCCCGGTGGTGCAGTTCCTTCAAAGTCTAGGTTGAGTGGTCAACGTGGCCAAGAGCCAGTTGGTTCCATCTCAGAAACTCAAGTACCTGGGAGCGAACTTAAACACCTGCGCAGGGAGGGTCGTCTTGTCAGAACATCATGCACAAGGGCTTCACGGCTTAGTGCGACAATTTCTTGGAAGGACGGATCCGACGACCTGGCATTTCCTATATGTCCTAGGGACCATGGCAGCCACTCTTGAACTTGTGCTGTGGGCAAGGGCACACATGTGGCCTCTGCAGAGGGCTTTCCTCCGGCAGTGGTCGCAGCATATGCATTCCTTGTCCCAGAAGCTCTCCTGCCCTCCGGCGACCAAGCGAGCTTCAGTGGTGGCTTCATCCAGAGAATCTGGAAGATGGCATGCCCCTCAAGTCGCTACTGTGGATTTCGCTGATGACCGATGCCAGTCTATCCGGATGGGGAGCCCATTGCAAAGGACACATTGCTCAGGGGCTGTGGAGGACGCAGGAGGCTTCTTGGTCAGTCAACCAGCTGGAAATATGGGCAGTGGCCCTGGCGCTCTGGAGCTTCTAGCCATGGGCGTAGGGAAAGGCAATAAGGGTCCTTTCAGACACTGCAACCACGGTAGCCTATATTAACCACCGGGGAGACACGGGCAGTGCAGCCTTGGAAGAGGAATCTGAACGGCTGCTAAGTTGGGTGGAAAGCCTTCTCCAGGTGCTGTCAGCGGTGCATGTGGCAGGAGTTGACAACATGACGGCGGACTGTCTGAGTCGGGTATGTGCGGACCTTGGAGAGGGGGTACTCAACCAGGAGGCGTTCACCCAGGTGGTGCAACGCTGGGATGCCCCGGTCATGGACCTGATGGCAATGTTTGAGACCGCCAAAGCGAGCCGCTTCTTCAGGAGGCAAAGGGAAAGGATGCTGGACAGCCTAGACACCCTGAGGTAAAAGTGGCCCGCGGAAGGGTTTCTCTAGATGCTCCCTCTGTGGACTCTGATAAACCTGGTCGTGCAGAGGATCGAAGCGCATTGAGTTATTCGGATCCCTCCAGATTGGCCAAGATGGCCGTGGTACGCAGACCTCATGCAGATTCTGACCGCCATGGAGTCTTCCGGTTCAAGAGGATCTCCTGATGCAGGGACCAGTACGCATGCTGCAGGTAGATTGATTTTTGCTTTCGGTATGGCCCTTGAGAGTGCACAGTTTAAAAGGAAAGGCTTCTCAGATATGGTGATTTTGACTTTGCTGAAGATGAGGTCTACCTCTCTTGTTTAGTTAAAGGTCTGGCGCATCTTCAAGGCGTGGTGTGTAGACATTCAGGCCTGACCATCCACGGTTCTGACCATCCACGGTTTCTATCCCAGACTACTTAGCATTTGGCGGCTAGTTCCATAAGGGTGCAGCTGGCAGCGGTTTCCTGCTATTGCGAGAAGGTCCAGGGGTTAGCGTTGGGGATGCACCTGGATATCTGAAGATTCATGAGGGCGGGGGGCCTCCTTCACCTGCCGCAGAGGTTGGTGGTGCCACCGTGGGATCTCAATTTGGTATTAGAAACGCTGGTGAAAGAGCCTTTAAGTCATTGAGCTGAGTTGCTATGAAGGACTTAACCCTCAAGATGGTATTTCTGGTAGCCATATGCTCTGCGCGCAGAATTTTGGAGCGCCAAGCCTTGTCTTGCCAGGAGCTGTGTCTTTCTTTTTTCAAGTATAAGGTGGTCCTGTGACCGGTACTGTCCTTTTTGCCTAAGGTGGTTTCAGCCTTTCAGTTTAACAGGTCTGTCTCCCTACCGGTCCTTAGGAGTGCGGAGAACATCTCTTGGATGTTTGGCGTGGCCTGAGGCATTATTTAAAGAGGATTGTGGATTTCCACAAGTCAGATTGCCTCTTTGTGCTGTTTGGAGGGCCGTGTGGAGGGGAGGTGGCGGTTAAGGCCTCTATTTCTAGCTAGCTGTTGCCTCTGAACATTGGGTCTGAATTGTTTGGCTTCAACCACACAAGATCCATGAGGACAAACAAGGGATGAAGCATTTGAATAACACCTTGCCTGCCTTTAAGCACATGGGTGAAAGTTAATATGCTTTGGGGGTTGTGTAGTAACCAGAGGCACAGAAAATATTGTGCTGCTGGAAGGAAGATTTTATTCAACTACATAGCATCATATCCTAGAAGTTAATGTCTCATAGTCTGTGAAGAAATTGAAGTTGAAAAGAGGCTGGCTATTTCTGCAGGACAACGATCTGAAAGATACTTTAAAATCAACCAGAAGAGAAAGGTGAAAGTTTTGGAATGGCTTCACGGTCCCCAGACTTGGATAATAATCAAAATTTGTTGAGTGATCTCAAATATTAGCTATAAGAGTTTTGCAAGGATAAGTGGGGAAAAAGTTCCAAAAAGCAAGAAAAGAAAGACTTTTAGTTGGCTATAGGAAATGTATGGAGGCTGTTACTTCTGTAGAGATGTTAGAGTACTAAAAGAGTATCCAACCTTTGCACCTGCTATAGTCTGTTTTATAATTATTAGTTTGAATCTGTAAAAAAAAAAAAAAATCTGCAAATAGTAATTATGCATGAAAATTTGCAGGAGGATGTTTTGTCTGTCTTTTACTCTGACAAGGTTGTGCAAGCTTCTGTTCACTTGGGGATTTATTAAAACATACTGTGTTTGACCAGAGGTGCCAAAACATTTGCACACAGCTGTATCACATTCAACTATTATGAGTTATATTTCTTTTTTATTATGTTTTCTTACCCAGAGGATCGCAGAAGACTGTTCTTTCAAATATTGAATGTCATTGAGAACTGTGATGTGCCCTTGAAAGACAGCTGTGTCCTTCATTTTCTGTACAATGCTTGAATAGCACATGATCAATATAATGATGCTTTATTTGGAGATGCTCAACACAACTAAGAATTAATTACTCCAAATATTCCACTCAATGGTTTTAATTAAACCTCCTTATTTTTCTTTTTTTAGTGGAATATTTGGAGTAATTCTTAATTTCATTGAATAGTGCATAATGGCATGTAGTACTATATTTACATATGCAAGAAGATGGTAGCTACTACAGTACCAACAGATAAACAATTTTATTTGCAGCCAACAGGCAATAAAATAGGATACAAAACTAACTTACAACACAACTCATACATTAAATAGTAGTACAAAGACCCAATATTTTTTGACATCAGCCTGCTTCAGGGATGAGCTCACATACAAATAATAAAATAGTATGTGTCACATACAATAGAAAACAGCGCAGTATGTCAGCATGCAAATGAAGGAAACTGGGGGGGAGATGGGTATAACGCACAAATTACAAACAAAACTTGATATAAAAACTTTCAACATTAAAAATTATTATTATTATTATTATTATTAAAGACTTATAAAGCGCCGCAACATACGAAGCGCTGTACAAACATAGAAGAGAGACAGTCTCTGCTCATCAGAGGTCACAATCTAATAAGACAGAAAACAAAATAAGTTACATAATACAAATAACAAAAATTTACAGGACAAAGTAAGCAAGTGTTGATAAGAGAGATCAAGATAGGGTAAGACAGGAATGGAAAGCAATAGTGAAGAGGTGGGATCTTAGTCTGGACTTGAAAATGGCCAGGGAGGACGCCTGGTGCACAGAAATAGGAAGACTATTCCAAGCAAAGGTTGCTGCCAGTTGGAAGGAGCGAAGTCTGGAATTGGCAGTACGAGTAAAGGGCACAGATAAATGAAGACTGTTAGAAGAGCGAAGCAACCGAGAGGGGTGTAAGGAGAGATGAGAGATGAAAAGTACTGAAACATGCTGAAACATGACAGGTCTTTGTAGTACTAAGTAATGTATGAGTTGTGTTGTAAGTTTATTTATTTATTTATTTATTTATTTATTTATTTATTTTAGACATACTTGTATATCACCTTATCCTACAATCAAAGTGGTTACATCACAATTGGGTAACATTTAACATGTGGGTGTTTTACAACATTTAACATAAGGGAATTTAACAACATTTAGACAACATGATTTGAGGGTTGCATTTATCATGATGGTGTCTTGAGTCTAACTGGGTTGGTTAGGTATTGAGCTTGCAGTGGAGTTTACGTTGCAGTCCCTCTCGGGTGGGGGCTGTTGTGTATCTGGTTGGGACTGTTGTCTATCTGCTCGTAAGTTTCTGTGAAGAGCAGGGTTTTAAGGGTCTTGCGGAAGTCTGTGATGTCTTCTAATTCCCTTAGGCTCGTTGGGAGGGAGTTCCATAGTGTGGATGCCTTTAGTGATGGAGCTCTTCTAGACGTATTTTGTTTTGTTTTGTCTTGTGACATCCTGAAGGTGTGCTGATCATGTTGTCATAATTGTTCCTTCTTGGTCTGTTACTGAAGTTCCTTGTTACAATTTCTTGTAGTACATCTGCTGAAAGATGGTGGATGATCTTGAAGATAATCAAGGTTATTTTAAATTTTGCTCTGGCTACCATTGGTAGCCAGTGCAGTTGCTGTAAGATAGGGGTGATGTGTTCTGATCTTGGGGTGTCAGTGATGATGCGTGCTGTAGTGTTTTGCACCATTTGGAGTGGGTGTAAGGTCTGCTGGGGGAGGCCTTGATATAAAGAATTTCCATAATCAAGCAGAGGTGTGATGAGTGCTTGGCATACTGTGTGGAAGTGGTCCTGGCGGAGTAGTGGTTTCATCTTTCTTATGGTCCTCAAACGTTGATAGGTCTTGTGTGCGGTTTTGGCGATATAAGATTTCATGTTTAGAGCTCTGTCCATTATAATGCCCAAGTACCTAACTTCATTTTTGACTATTATAAGTTTGTTTAGAATGCTGATATTCTGTGGTGGAATGAAGCTTGGGTTCCTTGTGACAAACATTACCTCCGTTTTATCGTAGTTGACCGTCAGGTTATTGTCTGTGAGCCAGACATTCATGTTTTCAAGGCATTTAGTTATTGTTATGGTGTTAAGTGCTAGTAGATTGATTGGAGCATACACCATGATGTCAGCATATATGTAATAGTGGAGTTTGTGTCGTCTGATGATGTAAATATTGAAGAGCATTGATGACAGGGCAGATCCCTGAGGTATTCCTTGCGTTGCGGGGAACTGCAATGATTTCTTTTGGGTGCATTTGACTTGCTGTGTTCGATTTTCCAGATACGATGTGAACCATTTCAGAGTGTTCTTGCGCAGTCCTATCTGTTGCAGGCGCTGTAGCAGTCTAGCATGGGACACTGTGTCAAAGGCTGCCGAAAAGTCTATGAATACTAGCAGGAATCCATTCTTTATATTATCTATACCTCTTATGAGGTTGTCAAAGAGTGATGTAAGTAGCGTTTCCACATCGTGCTGGAGTTTAAATCCATGCTGATGAATAAAGTTATTTTGGTGTCCTATTTTATTGTCTGTTGGCCACCCTACACCAGGTTCTACAAGGACAGGGTTGTGCTTCACACCACCCTACATTCATTGCAAAGGTGGTTTCCAAGTCATACTGCTAGACCAGTCCAGACAAATGGGTTGTGTCCCCCTGCCAGCAGATCTTGGGGACAGAGAATTCTACCAGAGCTCTGATAGGCTGGACTCTGGTGATATGGCCCTACCCCTAGGGGTCTGTCTCCAGCATAACTGGTTGCTTTTCCCTCAAAATCTTTAAAATTATTTAGAATCCCTTTGGGGACTGATATTTCCACTTGCCTGTTGCTGCCAGTATAGTTTCACTGTGCACCAGGGTGTTTGTATCTGAGCTCCTGTTTCTGACACAGTAGAGCTCGCTGACAGGAAGAATCCCCAGCATCTGGCCATGAGGGCTTGTTAGCTGGACGAAGGCCTCCCTAAAATCAGGTTTCTCTGTATCTTGAGGCTCCTGGATGCACCCAGATTTCACAAGAGGTGTTACTCTGGGTTTCCCAGCAACCTGATTCCCCAGATAAACTTGTGGAGCTCCTGAGCCTGGCTTCAGTAGAGCTCCCGATTTTCTTTAAGCAGCGCTGAGTCTTTGCCACGAGAGCTTAGACAGATCAGGTATCAATTTCTGAGAGAATCTGTAAGTAAACTGTTTTTCTTACTTGCCTCAGCTGCCCTGGGTTTATTTCAACTGCATCGGGACCGGCTGTCTCTGACATGATTCCTTCACTTCCGGTTTCATCAGAGTCTGTTCAGCTGGGTTTTGAAGTTCCTTCCCAGGCTTCCTTCCTTAATAGCTGGATTTTCTGTAATCAGCAATACAACAGGGGTTGAGCTCCTGATTTCACTGTCTGTGCAGCTCCCCTTCTCTCCAGAAACACCTTCCAGCCCCTGCCATGAGGGTCTAAGTGGCTGCAGAGGGATCAAACTCTAATTTCCCTACCTTTCAGTCACTGTATTTACCTTACACTGACTTTAAAAGTTTCTCTTCTCCTCCATGGGAACTCAGCTCCTCGGTACCAACACAGTGAATAACTGACAGTTTCCTTCTCTCCTCTGTTTCTGGTGATTCAGGGTTCGTCAGGATTTGAATTTTTAAGTTGCTAGCAGCACTCCTTGCCTCTTCCCCAGCGATTTCGCTGCATTTTTAAGGTTTTTAGAGCTTAGGAAACTTTTATTTTGCAGTTTTTCTGTGCCGGCGGCCTTTTTGAAAATCAGGAGGGATTTCTCTTCAGTGTTTTTTTTTTTTTGGGAGGGAGAAGCTCTGGGCAGCCATTTCAAAACATTTAAACATGCTGTGAAGGCACAGGGAGTTTCAAAATCCCTTTTCTTTGAAGAGTCTTCTATTTCCCTAAGCCTACCTTGATTTTTGTTTACAAAAAAAAAGAAAAAAAGGTTTAAGCCTCTGCAATGCCTGTTTCTCTGCACAGCTTGTAAACAGGGGTGCTTGTTGTGAAAGTTCCACAATCTTGGCAAAGACAGGAATTTACTTGACTTGCAAAGGATTGTGGATCTTGTAGTTCAGTCACACAAAACTAGCCGTTTAACAAGAATAAAGAATTGTAGTTGCTCAAGTGTAAAGCAGAAAACATTTTATTTATGGGGAGTTATTCCCTTGCACAGATATGCTTGGTAACATCAACAGGATAATTTCTTCAGGAATTGTATTCAGGAAACAAAACAAATAAGGCAACTGAATTACTTATGCAACAACTTAATAAAGACCTTGATGGAACAGAAAAGGTCTTTCTTCTAGCCCCTGCTAATAAACTTTCTTAGCAGTGCTGGAATGAAAAATAAACCCAAAAGGAAAATTCTCTTTCAAAAAAACAACTTTCTTCCTTTCACACAGTGAAGAAGTTTTCTTTCCAAAGTCCCACGTGCACTTGTGCCTTGCTCTAATCACAGGTGCTTAACCAGCTGCAAACCTTTGCTGGTCCACTCTCCACGTGGCTCCAACCTTCCCCAAAGCTTTCTCTCAAAGAAACTTTTCTGGGAAGCTAAAAAAACAGTACAGTTCCTTTTGGTGTTTGATGCTTAACTGAGGATTACTTTAGAACAGAAGCCTAGAAAGAGAGCAATCCATGCATTCCACTTTCTCATTTGATATTTCCCCTTGCTCTTGAAATATCATAGGATCACTTTCATACACTGGCTCAGAGGAATTCTCTAACTGATCTCTACCAGGATAGAAACTGTTTCCCTGCTGTCTTCCTTGTGCAAAGCTAGGGAACAGATCAGAGCTCATAACTGAGATCACGTTGTCATTAGGTTTCCTCTCTGGGTATTTTGGCCAGTAGGTAGCAAAGCTTCTGTGCCCAGCTCTCCAGTCAGAATCTCTGGACTTTAGGGCTCTTTTCCCATACCTCCTTAAATAGGTATTAGAGCTCCTTCTTTCTGTAGATGCAGCCGTCTCCTTTACAAGTGCTGTCTGAGGGTTCCTGGCTGTATATCTCCAAGCCTCTGGTTTCTTCCAGTCCAATGAAGAATGCTTGCCCCAGGAATCTCTCCCAGCATACGTACTGCCTTGGGCTCCTTTCTTAGACCCTCTGGATGTCTTGCTGTTCTTCCTTCTGTTCAGGCTCCGTCTCTCCTTCTCTTGCCATCGTTGCCACCATTGCTCTTGCCATTGCTGTCCTTGCTGTCTCTCTGAAGAATTTCTTTTAGTTTTAAAGTGCCTAGGTGGACACTCCACCCTAGCACAGTCCAGGTGTTCTGAATCAAGCCCTGCCCTAGGAGATGGGTGATTAGGGATTACTTCATTGCTTCCCTGATTAGGCACACGTTTCCCTATTCCAGCTCTCCTAGAGGCTTTCTGTAAACCAGTGCATTCTGGGTCTGGTAGTCTTTTAGGTAAACATTCTGTTTTAGTGCTTTTACCAGCCAGCACAGGTTGCTTATTCAGAGCCAATTCACCTCTTGTGTTATTTCTTCCTGAACTATGATAAGCTTCCTTATCACAAGCTGTATTATATGTAATAATAAGAAAAAGGAGTTAATTGCTTGTATTCCACCTGCATGCTGCATCCAGGAGAATCTTCTTCCTCCATTCCCACTGTGCTGCCAGCTGGGGACATCAGCGCCTTAACTCCTCCCTCCTTAGAGCCCCTGCAGCAGGATCTTCCTGCAGAAAGGACTCAGTCAGCTCCCATTTTGCTTCCACAGCCGCTGGAAGCCACGGCAGCCTTGGCTGACAGTGAGTTCCTGACGCCATTCCACCAGGCATGGCACCTGTGGCGTTCTGAGTCTTTTGGTATACCTCCAGCACGCGCCCAGTAGCAGACAAGGATATGGTGGGGTCTCGCAAGTGGTCCCGAAAGTCCTCAGACCTTAAAGCAGTACGTCCTTCCAGGAACGTTGCATGTGGCTTGCGGGACACTACGGATATTCCAGAAGACTTTAAATCATCGGAGGTGAGCCCTGACTCATTGGAGAAAGAAGAGGGGGAATATTCTCCGTCTGATTCTTCGCTGACGGTTCACAAGGGCTCTCAAGATATCAGACTTTTTCGGAAAGAGGAGTTGCCAGCCCTAATCACACAGGTGATGGAGTCGCTATGCCTAGCCGACACACCTGATCCTCAGAGTTCTCAAACCCTGTTGCAGCTGGATCCCATTTTACAGGGCATTGGTAAGCCTTCCAAAGCTTTTTCCTTTCCAGCCGAGTTAAAACATATGGTATCTCGAGAGTGGGACTCTCCAGAGTGCTCTCTACGTACGGCACGCAGTATTGGTCAGTTATACCCTTGGTCTCCTTCTGACTTGGACCGTTGGCTGACATACCCGAAAGTTGATGCGTTAGTGACCGGGGTCACCAAGCATACCACAATTCCGGTTGAGGGCGGAGCGGCACTCCGCGACCAGCAAGACCAAAAAAGTTGAGAGTCTGCTAAAGACGGGTTTTTCGTCGTCCGCTCTTTCCCTTCAAGCAGGGGTGTGCGGAGGTCTAGCAGCACGGGCCTCCCTTCGATGGATTCAGCAGCTTCCAGGTGATCCCGAGTTGGCTCGTTTAGAATCCATCGCTGCATTCCTGGCAGAGGCTTCTCTGATCTCTTGCGGCTGTCAGCTCGCTCAGTACCACCGGTGACAGTAGCTCGGAGATGGCTCTGGCTGTGTCAATGGGCAGCGGATGTTGATTCGTTCAAAGACTCCAGCGTTTAGATGCCATTCGTCCAGTTCCACCGTTGGAAAGAGGACTAGGCTGTTACTCTGTCTATTTCGTGGTGCCAAAAAAAAAAAAAAAGACTGCTCCTTTCGTCATCTTGGATCTCAAAGGTGTCAATCGCAGTCTGCGGGTACCACACTTTCGAATGGAGACTCTGCGATCCGTTTTTCAAGTGGTACACAAGGGGGAATTCTAGCTTCCCTCAATCTTGCAGAAGCATTCTTTCACATTCCCATTCGAGAGGGGCATCAGCGACTCGTTCGATTTGCGGTACTCGGTCAATATTTCCAATTTCGTGCGATGCCCTTCGGTCTAGCTTCGGCGCCTCGAACCTTCTCCAAGGTAATGGTGGTAGTAGCTGCGGCCTTACGCAGCCGCGGCATCAGAGTTCATCCTTATCTGGACGTCTGGCTCATTCTCGCAGACTCTCTCCCCGAGGCTTGCAGCACAGTCTTGGTAGTTTGTTGCCTTTCTCGAAAGCCTCGGCTGGGTAATCAACTGCGACAAGAGTTGTCTTCAGCCGTCCCAGGAGATTGAATTTTTGGGGGCTCGATTTGATACAGCCTTAGGTCGAGTCTTTTTGTCAATGTCTCGATTCCTCAAGTTAACTTCTCAAGTTCGCAGTCTCCTAGCACAGGTCTCGCTTCGAGCATGGTGTCCAGAGGATTATCAAGTTCGGTTGCCTCTACTACCGGTGGTGAGACTTTGCCTCCGTTGGTGGCTCCGGCTCCGCAGTCTTGTCTCCTTCGAGGGGTTCCCTTGGAGACTCCGCGCTGGGTGTTGGTAACGACAGACGCCAGTCTCTCCGGTTGGGGAGCGCATTGCGGCTCGCACTCAGCGCAGGGGATTTGGTCTCCTCGGGAGGCCCGGTGGTCCATCAATCGCCTTGAGACGCGAGCGGTGCGCTTAGCCTTGCGAAAGTTTCAGCCTCTTCTGCGGCATCAGGCGGTTCGAATTCTGTCAGACAACGCTACGACAGTGGCATACCTCAACCGCCAAGGGGGCACGAAATGTCCAGGTGTATCGAAGGAAATGAGTCTTCTCCTTCCGTGGGCAGAGAGGCCTCTGCAGGCGATCTCGGCGCAACACATCGCGGGGGTAGACAATGTAAAAGCCGATTTCCTCAGCCGACATGCTCTGGATCCGGGGGAGTGGGCTCTGGCGCCAGAGTCCTTTCAGCCTATTGTTCAACGATGGGGTCTACCGGCAATGGATCTCATGGCTACGGCGCAGAATACCAAGGCACCGATCTACTTCAGCCGTTGGAGAGACAACGGGTCGCATGGGATAGATGCACTGTCTCAAGCGTGGCCAACCCATCTCCTTCTGTATGTCTTTCCTCCCTGGTCCATGATAGGCAAGATTCTCCAAAGAGTCAGGGAGCATCGCGGCCCGGTGACCTGGTGGCACCAGATTGGCCTCGCAGACCGTGGTATGCGCATCTCGTCCGGCTGTCTCGGGCGTCTCCTCTACGCCTGGGGGCGTTCCCAGGGCTCCTGCTCCAAGGGTCGGTGGAAATGGGAAACCCGGCTCCTTACTCGCTTACGGCCTGGTTCTTGAACGCCGCAGGTTAGTTCAGAAGGGATATTCGTCTAGTGTGGTGGCGGCAATGGTTAAGGCACGGCGGTCTTGACGTCGCTGGCTTACGCTCGTATGTGGCGTCTCTTTGACACTTCTCACCCTGGTCACATCTCGCCCTGGCATTGCAACATCCTGGATATTCTTTCCTTTCTGCAGGCCGGTCTAGATAAGGGTCTGGTGCTCGGGACCTTGCGTGTGCAGGTTGCCGCGCTAACTTGTTTTCGAGGGCCGATAGCGGGGCGTTCTCTCGCCTTGCATGTGGACGTTTCGCATTTTCTTAAAGGGGTTCAGACATTATGGCCCCCGATATGTCCTTTAGTTCCTTCTTGGGATCTCGCTCTCGTTCTCCGTGCCCTTGTTGCTCCTCCCTTTGAGCCCCTGAAGGCATGTTCCCTTAAGGATTTAACGCTAAAGATAGTTTTCCTAGTGGCCATAACCTCGCCACATCGGATTTCCAAACCTCCGGCTCTCTCTTGTCAAGACCGCTATCTCTCGTTTTCTTCGGCGGGAGTTTCTCTTCTAACTGTTCCATCCTTTTTACCTAAGGTGCTTACCCCATTTCATGTCAACCAGCCTCTTTTCTTGCCTACCTTTGAAAAAGAGCAGTGTTCCGGTCACCTTCGTCAATTGCGTGCTGTGGACCTGAAGAGAGTGCTTTATCGGTATCTTAAGATCACGAACGCCTTCCGTAAGACCGATCATCTTTTTGTCCTGTTTGCGGGCCCTCGACGGGGGTCTGCAGCCTCCAAATCCACCATTACTAGATGGTTGTGAGGAGCTATTGAGGCAGCTTATATACTGCAAGGCAAGCAGGTTCCAGCAGGGCTCCGAGCTCACTCCACTCGGGCTCAGGCTTCGTCTTGGGCCGAGCGGTCTCAAGTAGTCCCTCTCGACATTTGCCTGGCGGTGACTTGGTCGTCGTTGTCCACGTTTGTCCGTCACTACAGATTGGACGTTCACGCTTGGCAGGAGGGTCAGTTTGGAGCTGCAGTGCTGTCGTCGGCATTGACCCCCCCCTTGAAAGCAGGTAGCTAGGGTACTGCCCTTTTGTCTGGACTGGTCTAGCAGTATGACATGGAAGGAGAAATTTCACTTACCATTAATTTCCTTTCCTGGAATACTGCTAGACCAGTCCAGGACCCACACTGCTGTCAGTTACGGTGCTGCTAGTGCGGTGAAGCCGCTGGCCTCTGTTCCTTCCTTGTCAGTATGCCTCACCATGGGGGGCCGATGGCTGCGTTATCGGTCTTAGCAGCCTTCAGTTGTGGGGATACTTTCAGCTCCCTTGTACATAGTTGAATTAAACGTCCACTATGTGTTGTCTTATGGTTTAGTTGCGTTACATGTTTTGGTTCGCTTTACAGACAGTACTGAGGGAGACCCCTAGGGGTAGGACCATATCACCAGAGTCCAGCCTATCAGAGCTCTGGTAGAATTCTCTGTCTCCAAGATCTGCTGGCAGGGGGACACAACCCGTTTGTCTGGACTGGTCTAGCAGTATTCCAGGAAAGGAAATTAACGGTAAGTGAAATTTCTCCATCCGTGTTCCACCTCAATCAGGAGGTGGTGCTCCCCACCTTCTTTCCACGGCCCCACACCAACAAGACTGCGGCCGATCTCCATACTCTTGATTGTAAGAGGGCCCTATTCATTTCCTATGAGCCCAGTCACCTGTTACCAAGCGGACCCTGTCCGTCTGGGTGGCAGACTGCATTTGCCTTCGCCCGCAATCAGACTGGACTCTCATTGGAGCGCTGGGTCACGGGGTACAACATCAGGGCTATAATGACCTTTGTTGCAAGTTTGCGCTTTGTCCCTATGGCAGATATCTGCCGGGCCGCCACCTAGTCTTCGGTTCACACCTTTGCAGCTCACTACTGCCTGGAGAGGTAGTCCTGATGGGACAGCGCCTTTGGCCAGGCTGTACTCCGTAATCTCTTCAGGGTATAGGCAATTCCTACCCTCTGACTCTTCTGTGTTCAGGCTACCAGAGTGATGTTCTCCCTGGACTGGGGGGTACTTGGAGTCTATCCTCAGATTTGCTTGTGGCTGCTCATGGTTGGGCCGTGTTTTCTATGGGTTCTTGGTAGCCCGTAGCTAGGGGGTCACATATATGAGGATTGATTTTCTACTTGTTCCTGGAGAAAACGCAGTTACCCACCTGTAACAGTTCTTCAGGGACAGCAGGAATCAGTCCTCACAACCCTCCCTCCTCCCCATGGAGTTGCTGTAATTTTTGCTATCCTCTTTTTGTCAGCTCTAGCTATGTCATCTGACTGAGTAAGATGTCACCCTTGGGCAGGAAGGGGACCACGCATGCGTAGTGGCATCTCCCAAAGACTTACTTTGAAAACTGGGGAGATGCTTTCATGAGGGCTCCATCTGCACTGACGTCACCAAAATGTGAGGACTGATTCTTGCTGTCCCTGGAGAACACCTGTTACAAGTGAGTAACTACACTTTCTCCAATGATCTCTTTCTTCACATGATGTGCCCAAAGTATGAAAATCAAAGTCTTGTCTTCTGAGCTTCTAAGGAAAGCTTTGGTTTGATCTCTAGTACTGACTGGTTTGTTCTTCGGGCAGTCCATGATATACACAAATATGTTATCTAACCATTATTGCATTACAATCATGCTGAATAGGGGAAGATGATATTCAGGATGGAGGCTCATCTCTGTAGCAGGCATTTGTCCCTTGCACTTAACTCTAATTAGGGTGACGTCCAGGTATATCCCTGTGAGCCCAGACTTGTTTCCCTTGCCAGCCCGATCGATGGCTTTGGGCACTTTGGAGATGGCCTCACTGGATGGGATAAGTGAATTGGAGATGTCTTTTCAAGAGGCAGTCAAGCTTCCCTTGAGGTACAGATCATTCAGAGTGTGCTATGAGAGAAGCCAGACTGCCATTTTCTCTCCGCCTTGATATGAGCAAAACCAGATGATTTTCTAGCAGCAATGCAGTCAGATGAGAGAGTTTTGTGTCAGACATCAAGAAGCTGGGCATCTAGAGGGGAGGAGTGGTCTAGTGGAGGGCCAGGGGTTCAAGTCCAACATGGGGACAGCAATCTCAAGCCGGAGGGACTGGAGTTTCTAGTCCTATAGGCACTCCTTGTGGCCTTGGGCAAGCCACTTAACCCTCCGTTGCCTCAGGTACACATAGATTGTGAGCCCTTTGGGGACAAGGGAATGAACCTGTTTGTAGTGATTACATAATGTAAACCACTTTGATTGAAGGATAAGGCTGTATAGAAAACTGGTTAAATACATAAATAAAATCTTATGGGCTCAAACAAAGGAGGAGCAGGAGAGAAGATGCTGCAGAATGTTGCCAGAGAGGTCCAGTTGTAGTGAAATTGGATTGGTGTCTTTGAGTCTGGCAATTCCGTGGGACACTTTTGTGGAACTGCAGATGATTCTGGGGAATTCAAAAATTACCAATTTGATGCTGTATCTGTGGAATGTTCTTTGATGAAATTCCAGATAACTGAATTAGTGATAGAAATGGAACTTCATGATAGATTAAAGAAGTTTATTAACAGATTTTTTTTTAAATATACCGCTTTATCAGTTCAATCAAAGCGGTTTACATTGAAACTTAAATTTGGTAATGTACATTAAACAGGGACATTTATAACTTGGATTTTTTTCAGGCAATGAAGGGTTAAGTGACTTGCCCAAGGCCACAAGGAGTGCTAATGGGAATCAAACCCTGATCTCTGAGTTCCCAAGCCAGTGTTCTTAACCATTAGGCTAAAGTTGGAACATAACAAGGTTTGGAAATTTGGAGAATTTGATTAGGTGCGAGAATTTGCATTTGATGAATTTTCCTAAACCTTTATGGATATTAGCTTATGATATGCTTAAGAGATGTGGGCTTGAGGTCGTAAAAGTACGTGCAGCATCATGCCATCCTGTCTTTTTAAAAAATATTAACTTATATAAAAACTTAAGAGCCAGAAAACCCCTCCTTCTATCTCCCCTGGAAGGGATGCTAGAGCCCTCAACACCCTTGGGCACAAGTGTTACCAGGGCTCGGTGCTGGGGTGTCAGATCCAGGCCTATGAGTTATACATAAGCATGTATCTGAAGGTTCTAACCCAGGAGTTATCTGGGTTTTCAGCAGGGCTGGCTGGGGAACTCCTCCAATGGGTTCCAAGCTCTGCCTCCGGGATTAAGGACTGTTCTAAGTTCCTCTCCCGGGCAGCCTATGATGGCTTCAAGTCAGCCCGAGTAGCAGCGGTTGGCATCAGCACCCGGCATCAAGCCTGGTTACAGTCTTCAGACCTTAAACAATGGGTCCAAAACAAGCAGTTCGACATCCCCTGCACCGAGAAAAATCTGTTCAGCAAATAGGTTGAAGGACTACAAAAAGAGACTGCTACATCTGGAGAGAGATCTGAAATAGTAAGTATTTACTTTTGGAAATTTTTCTAAATCTTGGTGAAAAAGGAATTCTTTAGATTAAAGCTGATTAATATGTGAATCCAGTGTATTTGTTAAATCAGTCAGGACCTAGTATCAGCAAAGAGCTTTTAGTTATATTAAAAACTCAACAGGTAGCTTTCAGTTTAAGTTTAAAGCCCAGCAGAGAGCTTCTAGTTTAAATTTAATACTCAGTCAGGGCCTAGTAGCAGCAAAGAGCTTTCAGTTTAAATTTAAAACACAGCAGAGAGCTTTCTGTTTAAAATTCAAGACTCTCTCATTCCAAGCAAGGGCTGTGTGAATCACCCGGGAATGTGGTCATAGATGACCTTAGAAGCACAGGACAGGGTACTGTGTAGTAGCCAGTTTTTAATAAGTCGTCTTTCCTTCCCTCCCACCCCTGGGATAATCGTAGCTTTATAGGTGCTTAAATCTCTTAAAGGAAAGGAGGTGCCATATTCACACTCAGGTGCAGCTTTTTATCCTCATTAGGCATACATTAAGGACCTGAGATTAATTAAGCTTCAGGTGAACAAAGTACATTAAACGTATTAGGTATAGTTTTATTAGTATGAGTATCCCCAGCAACCCCTAGTAAGTAAAGAACTTAAATACCTAAACACAACCTTCAAACTAAGATGCAGACGGCAGTCCAACAACGAGATAAGGGTTTTCCAGTCTTTTGCATTGAGTGCCACATGTATGATTTTCTCCCAGTTGGTGAGGGGTTTTAAGTGTGCACTAGGTGCAAGGAGCTCTTTGCTCTCAGGGAACGAGCCCAATCTCTGGAGGCTAGAGTAGCAGACTTGGAGGACATAAGAAAGACAGAGGTATATAGTCGAGACCTACAGTGATATAGTGCTGAAGTCCCACCTCCAATCTGGCAGCATCCCTGTTGCCATGGAGGAGAGAGGTCACGTGACAGGAGGCTCTTCAACTTGGAAAAGAGATGGCTGAGGGGAGATATGATAGAGGTCTATAAATTAATGAATGGAGTGAAATGGGTAAACGTAGATCGATTGTTTACATCTTCAAAATATAGGAAGACTAGGGATGTGCAATGAAGCTATAGGGTAACCTATTTAACACTAATAAGATAAAATATTTTTTCACTCACTTCGTAATCAAACTCTGGAATTTGCTACCGGAAGATGTAGTAAAAGCAGTTAGTATAGCCTTTTTTAAAAAAAGTTTAGACAAGTTCCTGGAGGAAAGGTCCATAAACCTTTATTAACGTGGATCCAGAATATCCACTGCTTGACCCAATACAAGCATTGTGGAACCTGTGTCTTTTGGGGAAACTGCTAGGTACTTGTGACCTAGATTTGCCACTGTTGGAAACAGGATACTAGGCTAGATGGACCTTTGTCTGATCCAGTATGGCATATCTTATGTTCTTAAACCTATTGCCGACAAAGCAGCTGAGATTGAGGCTGATATGGTGACCTGAAAAAGGCTCTCAAAAGCAACCTCATTCTTCCCCCGCAAGAAAGCATCAGTCAAAGACCCCCTTTCTGAGGGGGAAATAGGAGCCATTCCAACAGAGTCACCACTACCAACCCTTCTCGGGCCAGCAACAGGGTTCTCACCACAAAAGACAAGGCCATGGAGCCCAGAAGCCAAAGGTTCAGAAGCCCCAGGCCCCGGCTTCCACCAAACCGGGGCAGAGCTTTTGACTCCCAGGGCAGGGCCTGCCCTCCTCTCCCCCGGGAAACCTTTACTAGCCCACAGGGGGCTGCCTGGCGCTCTTTGCCCATAGGTGGGCTACCTGGTGCTCGTTGCCCAAAGGGTGGGCCAAGGTCACATTGAACCAGTGGGTACTCCAAGTGTTAAGGGAGGGATACCTCCTCCACTTACAGCAGGTAACTTAGTAACATAGTAAATGACGGCAGATAAAGACCAGTATGGTCCATCTAGTCTGCCCAGCAAGATGGCAAGAGTAGGTGCACCTGTCGCTCTGTGCAAGTCACCCCTCCCCATGTCTTTGTTTAGGGGTGAACCCACCACTCCATGTAGGACACCCCTATTTGAGACGTTAGATGGTTCAGAAGTTAGATGGTACAGAACTTAGATGGTACCGTTTATTTTGTTTTTATCCTGTTGCTGTAAAGGGATCCACTGTGTTTGTCCCATGCCGTTTTGAATTCCGTCACCGTGTTTGCCCCCACCACTTCCATCGGGAGGGCATTCCAAGCATCCACCACCCTTTCAGTGAAGAAATATTTCCTGACATTGCCTTTCAATTTACCACCTTGCAGCTTCATGTTATGCCCTCTAGTTTTACAGCTTTCCCGTCTTTGGAAGAGGTTTGTTTGTTCATAATTTCTCTTTAAGTATTTAAAGGTCTGAATCATATCTCCCCTGTCCGTCCTCTCCTCCTAAGTGTACATATTTAGGTCTTCAAGTCTTTTCTCATAAGGCTTCTGACGCAGGCTCCAAATCATTTTGGTCGCCTTCCTCTGAACAGTTTCTTGTCTTTTTACATTTTTTGCAAGATATGGTCTCCAAAACTGAACACAGTATTCCAAGTGAGGCCTCACCAGTGACTTGTACAGTGACATAAGTACCTCTTCCTTTCTGCTGGTAATCCCTCTTTGTATGCAGCCCGACATCCTCCTGGCTTTTGCCACCGCCTTGTCGCACTGTTTTGCCACCTTGAGATCATCAGAGATAATCACACCAAGGTCTTTCTCCTGAACTATGCATACCAACCTCTCGCCCCCTATCGTGTACATTTCCCTTGGATTTCTGCTACCCAATTGCATGACACTGCACTTTTTCGCATTAAAACGTAGTTGCCAAGCATTAGACCAGTCTTCCAGCTTTTGTAGATCTTTCCTCATGTTAACCACTCCCTCGGGGGAGTCCACTCTTGCAAATGTTTGTGTCATCTGCAAAAAGACAGACTTTTCCATTCAGTCCTTCAGCAATATCACTCACAAATACATTGAACAGTGTCGGGCCCAGGATCGAACCCTGGGGCACCCCGCAAATCACCTTCCTCTCATCCGAGTGAGCTCCATGTACCATCACCTTCTGTCGTCTGTCAGTCAACCAATTTCTGATCCAGTTTACCATCTTGGGACCCATACCCAAGCTACTGAGTTTATTGACAAGCCTCCTATGAGGAACAGTATCAAAGGCTTTTCTGAAATCCAGGTAGACGACATCCATTGCATGCTCCTGATCTAGTTCCTTGGTCACCCAGTCAAAGAACTCAATCAGATTTGTTTGGCAAGACCGTCTTTCGTTAAAACCATGTTGCCTCGGATCTTGCAACCTGTTGGTTTTGAGAAAGTTCACTATTCGCTCTTTCAGGAGCGCCTCCATTACTTTTCCCGCCACCGAGGTAAGGCTCACGGATCTGTAGTTTGACACTTCTTCCCTGTCACCACTTTTGTGTAGAGGTGTGACATCAGCCATTCTCCAGTCCTGAGGAACCTCTCCTGTTTCCAAGGATCTGTTGAAGACATCCTTTAACGGTCCTGCAAGAACCTCTCTGAGCTCTTTCAGTATCCTGGGATGTAACCCATCCGGTCCCATGGCTTTGTCCACTTTCAGTTTAGCAAGTTGTTCTAACACCTCATCTTCTGTGAATGGTGTGGTATTTACTTCATTCCCATTTTTATATTTGGGAGTCACAGCTGGTCCATCTCCAGGATCTTCTTTAGTAAAAACAGAGCAGAAGTATTTGTTTAGCAATTTTGCTTTTTCGGTGTCACTTTCCACGAGTCTTTTCCCAGCACTTCTGAGTCCTGCAATTCTAACTCTGATCTTCTTCCTTTCCCGAATATACCTGAAGAAAGTTTTGTCGCCACCCTTAACATCTTTAGCCATCTTTTCCTCTGCCTTTGATTTTGCTATCCTTATTTCTCTTTTAGACTCTTTGAGCTTGATCTTGTGTTCATTTCTGTGTTGTTCTGTTTGCAAGCTTTTGAATTTTGCGAAAGCTGTGTTTTTTGCCTTTATTTGAGCAGCCACATCTTATTTTATTTATTTATTTAATAGTTTCTTCTATACCGCCCCTTCCAGAGTTCAAGGGCGGTTTACATTGAACAGTTAACAAATTTTGTATACTAGTGTATACTTTACATGGAACATTGTATTAACTATATGGAACATGGTTTTAACTATATACAGGTAGTAATGCATAAAACATAACAGAACTTAATTACAAAAGGTTATTTACAAGAGCAGTAATAACAGATTGGATAAGACTTTTGTGTGTTGGGTAAAGTATGTAAGTAATGTAATGGAAGGTTTTCTTGTATTAGTTGTTTGTCCTATCTTGGGTGCTGTGGATGTGTTTCTGTGATTGTTGGGGAGAGGTTCTCTGTTGATAGGGGATTTCAAAATGGTTTGTGAAAAGGTAGGTTTTAAGTTCTTTTTTGAATTGATAAAGTTCTTTTATCATGCGAATGGTTAGTGGGAGATCATTCCAGAGAGTGGGGGCAGCGAAGGAGAAGGCCCTGTCACTTGTAGTTGCTTTAGTTTTTCTGATGGTTGTTTTTATGTTGAGGGAATGAATTGCGTTTTGTCTGCGCATTCTAGTTTCTGATGGGGGGTGTATTAGGGTAGTCAAATGTGAGGGAGAGATGTTATTAAGGAGTTTGAAGGTAAACCTATTTGGAAAACCAAATAGGTTTCCTTCTCCTCTTGTTTTTATTTACTTTTCTTACATATTTATCTGTTGCCCCTTTTATTGCCACCTTTAGTTTAACCCATTGGGTACCAACCAGGTTCTTTCCAGGAGAGCTGGTGTGACCTCTTCTTTTCCAGACCCTTTTGCTCTAAGGGACAATACAGTAGAGCCTGTACCCAAGCACCTATGTGGAAAAGGCTTCTACTCCAACTACTTCCTTGTTCCAAAGAGAAGTGGGGGCCTCAGGCCCATACTAGACCTGAGAAAATGAAACAAGTTTCTGGTGAGGGAGAAGTTCAGGATGCTCTCCCTTGGAATACTGTTGCCTTACCTCCACCAGGGAGATTGACTGTGCTCCTTGTACCTAAGGATGCATACATCCCAAATTCCTCTCAAAGGCAGTATCTCCCTTCCACCCCTTCCACAGGCAGTACTTACTGTTCTTGGTGGGAGGAGGGCACTACCAGTACAGGTTGCCTTTCAGCCTGGCCTCCTCGCCAAGGGTCTTTACCAAATGCCTGGCGGTGGTAGCCACCCTCCTGCTGCTTCAAGGGGTTTTCGTTTTCCCCTACCTAGATGACAGGCTAATCAGTAGTGATATGGCCTCAGAGGTCAGTCAGGCCGCAGAGCGTACAACCCTCCTGCAGCACCTGGGGTTCGTCAACTACCCCAAATCTTATTTCTCCCCCCAGCCCAAAGCCTGGAGTTCATTGGTGCTCAGTTGAATGCCTCAGGCAACTGATAGAAGAGGTACAACGTGCTATTCGGTATCGGCGTATCTTCTCCTCTGCCTGCTGGGCCATATGGCCTCGACGGTGTACATCACACCCTCAGCCCGCTTGCACATGTAGACAGCCCAGTGGTGCCTCTGCTCACAGTAGACTCAAGCCATGGGCAAGCTACGGGATCGGGTCAGGGTTACCTGCTAACTTGTGGAGGCCCTCAACCAGTGGTGAAACTTATGCCACCTCCAGGCGGGAATGCCCTTCCAGGCATCTGTGCCTCAGGGAACCCTGACCACAGATCCTCCCTCCTTGGTTGGGGGGGCACATTGTGGGGATCACCGCACAGAGGGCAGCTGTTCTCAGGAGTAGTCATTCTTTCAGATCAATCTCATGGAGCTCAGGGCGATCTTCCTAGCCTTGCAAGCATGCCACCACCATTTGCGACACCGGTCCGTACTGATCCAGATGGACAATCAAGTTGCCATGTTCTATATTAACAAGCAAGGGGGCACGGACTCGTACTCCCTTTGCCAGGAGTCGGTGGCCCTCCTCTCTTTCGCAGCTCGCAACAGCATGCTCTTGCAAGTAATCTATCTCCCGGGCCAGGACAACTGCTTAGCGAACAGGCTGAGCAGAGTCCTTCAGCTGCACGAATGGTGCTTGAACCCAAGGGTGGCTAAGAGGTTCTTCCAACTCTGGGGCAGGTGCGTGATTGATCTGTTTGCCTCTCTGGACAACACGCAGCTGCCTCACTTCTGCTTGAGCCAACCACACCCGGAGAGAGTGGCAAAAGATGCCTTCCTGATCCCGTGGTCCAGGGGCCTACACTATGCATTCCCCCAGGTGGCCGAGGCAACCCTGATTTCCACTGCTGCTCTCCCTGTCGATGGCACTTCCAGTCCCACTGGGCCAAGCTCCAGATCACCTGTCCCAGGAGGGGGGGCTCACTCCTGCACCCCAACCTGGGGTCCCTAACGCTAAGAGCATGGCTGCTGAAAGGGTAGCACTGGTCCCTTTCAACCTTCCAAGAGAAGTCAAGGAGATCCTATTGGCCTCCCGTAAACCCGCCCCCAGATGAGCCTTCGCCTTTAAGTGGAGGAGGTTCTTTACCTGGTGTGTGGAAAGTAGTGCTCCTGCCATGTGCAAGTAGTACTCCAATATCTATTGCACCTGTCCCACACCGGGCTGAAGTCTAATTCAGTGAGGGTGCATCTGGGTGCCATAGCCGCTCACCATCACCCTATTGAGGGGAAACTCTTGGGCCAGCCCCTGGTCTCCATGTTCTTGTGGGGCCTCCTGCTATCTAAGCTCCCTCTTTGTCCTCTGGCTGGAGAGTGGACCTCAACGTGGTGTTCTCCCAGCTTATCAAACCGCCATATGAGCACCTAGCCATCTGCAGTACTTGTTGTGGAAAGTGGCCTTTCTGGTGACCCTCATGTCCGCTCGAAGAGTGAGCGAACGTCAGGCCCTAGTGGCGGATCCACTATATACAAGATTCTATAAGAACAGGGTAGTGCTCCAGACACATCCCAAATTCCTCCTGAAGGTGGTATCTCCCTTCCACCTCACCCAGGAGGTGGGTCCTCCCCACCTTCTTTCCGCGGCCTCACATCGGCAGGGAGGAACTAATGCATCATATTCTGGATTGCAAACGGGCCCTGTCCTAGCAGACCCAGGCCCACCGCAAAGCTCCTCAGCTTTTCTTCTCTTATGATCCCAGCAGACTGGGGCTTCCTGTGACTAAGAAAATTTTGTCCACTTTGGATGGTGGACTGTATTGCCCTTGCTTACAAGTGAGCAGACCTTTCTGTTTAACACTGGATCACAACGCATTGCGTGAGGGCGATGACCACGTCTGTGGCCAACCTCTGCTCAGTGCTGTGACAGAGATATGCAAGGTTGCCATATGGTCTTCAATTCATACGTTCGCAGATCACTACTGCCTGGAGAGCGAGTACCACAGGGACAGGGCCTTTGGCCACGCAGTACTACATAATATTCTCCTGCCCTCCGAATCTTCTGTGTTAGGGCTACCAGAGTGACACTGTGTCTGGACACTAGGGTCTTGCAGAGTGTCTGTGGGAACTCACCTCCTGCAACTCACAGCTTCTCGGATGGTCACCGCTGGTGCTGTTGTGGTTCGGTTCTTGGCAAACTTTTGTTCGGGAGTCCCATATGTGAGGACTGACTTCCTGTTTCTCCCTGAAGAAAGCGTAGTTACTCATCTGTAACAGGTATTCTCCAGGGACAGCAGGAATCAGTCCTCACAACGCTCCCTCCTCCCCGTGAAGTTGCCTCCCTACCTTATTTTAGTTTTTACTACCATCCTAGCTATGTCATCTGACTGAGCAAGATGGCACCCTTGGGCGGGAAGGGGACCACACGTACATGGTAGCATATCCCAAAGGCTTTCTTTGAAAGCTGGGGAAATGCTCCACCCGGGTTCCGTCGGTGCCGACGTCACCCATATGTGAGGACTGATTCCTGCTGTCCCTGGAAAACACCTGTTAGAGTTTTGTAACTACGCTGTCCTTGCTCATTAGAGCTTACAATCTAGTCAAGACAGACAACACAGTAGGTGTAGACAGGGATACATCTAGGGGGAATGGTAAAGAAACACAAAGGAGATCAGGTGAATCAAGATCAGAAAGTGGCAGCGAAGAGGTGAGTTTTGAGCTTGGATTTCAAACGGGCTAGAGAAGGTGCCTGATGTACAGACTCAGCTAGTTTGTTCCAGGAATAAGGAGCAGCAAGATGGAAGAAGCGAAGTAGAAGAGAAGGACACACATAGAAGCAATTTGCCAGAAGAGCGGAGTTCCTGAGGGGGGGGGGGGGGTGTAGGCAGAGATAGGAGAAGAAAGGTAGTGAGGAGCTGCAGATTGAATGCACTTATAGGTCAGCAGGAGAAGTTTGAACTGGATGCAAAAACGGATAGGGAGCCGATGAAGTGACTTGAGAAGAGGGGTAATATGAGCATGACGAGAAGTTAATCGGGCCATTTATTCATTTATTTATTTTCCACCTGACTGTTAATAATCCTCCTTGTTTCCCTCTTTTAAGCGTCTCGTCTCTAATTCATGACCCTTTTTGTTATTTTTGTTCTCCTTTTTGTTTTACTTCATTCTTTCACGTGTTTTGTGGTGTTCGCTTCCCTTTTTGATCATTTTATTTGATCTGACAGTTTTTGCCTTCTCCTTCGGGACTTCAGCTCATTCAGAACCAGGGCCAAAATCTTGGTGCCATGAGCCTTCATACACACCTTTCTGGGGATTTTCCATATTTTATATCCTTTCGACTCCAGAGTTCCTAGTCTGGTCCTTGCAGTGGCAGTTCTCCAGCTGCCATGCAGTGGTGCTCCCTCTGGAACTCTGCAGTCATGGATCTTGAATCCGGTCACCAGGTGTCACTCTTGAGATACCTTCTCCTTTCACTAGGGTTTGTGCAGTATCCCCAGCCACAGCCGATCGAAGAGGCAGAAGAACTGATTTGGGGATCGAACTAGGGAACCTTCCACAAGGCGGTGAGCAATACTTCATGGAGCCACTTGAGCGGCCCTTTCTTCTTTCCCAGCCTCTTATTCAGTCACTTTTTATAGCATCAAAATACCTCCCTCTTATTTTATATCCTCTTCCTTATTTTCATCCATTTCCAAATACCTCTTCTAAGTATGTCTACAATGACCTTTCTCTTACTCCCTTCTGCCTTTAACTCACAGTTCCTGTCTTTCCAATCTTTCTTCCCAGCACTTTTTGTCAACTCCTTTTGCCTTAGCTATTAAGCGCTACCTGTTCAATAATCACTTCAGTGTCTTGCTAGTCCCACCTCCGCTCTGTTCCACTAGTCTTCCTTTTCAGATCCTCTGCTCCTTAAGTTTTTCCTTCCCTCCCCTCCAGTCATCTCCACGTCATTTTTCCATTTCATCTCTGTCTTCTGTGTCTCCAGTCTGCTGTTGCTCATTCAATTATATTCCCCTTCTTCCTATGCTTAAAATGTTCCCCAGTCCTTTCAGTCTCTTTATCGATCATCTTACGCCCTCTTGCTCCTCCAGTCTTACACTGGTTCTGCTCATGCTCACTGTCTAGTAGCTATGTGTTTTGTGCCAGCTAGAGATTCGACATTTCTCATAGGTAGTGATGCTTGCTACACAGTCGATCTGGATGGCTTGCATACACAAGAACTTGAGGAAATGATGTTAGGAAAAGATCATCAGGATGATTTATGTTTGGTTGACATCTGATTCTTTTCTCAGATGTGAGGATGTGAAGATAATAACTTTATTGCCTGGAGTACATTTCTGATGAAAGCATGCACGTATACCAGTTTGATCACCTGAATATGAAAGAGTCTGTAATACCATTATTACCATGGCTGCACCCATGGGCTTTGGAATTAAAAGGGAGTAGCTTAAATTATAGCTTGATGATAATTTTTTTGAATTGAAATGGATTAAGCATTGCTACTTGTCATATCTAATTTTGACATCCTGCATGGTATGCAGAGTTCTTTCATTAAAAAATTTTAATTACTTGTTGGCCTTGTGCTTTTTTTTATTAGAATTAATTTGTTCTTGTTTTCTCTATATGAAGCAAGTAGCTACCAGCAGATGCTCGAGGGAGGCAACTTATCTCTTTCGCCTCTCGCTTAGTAAAGTGATTTATCTTGTGATCTTGTAATGAATAGAAAATTGTTGAAACTATTAGGATTCCAATTAACAGTGGGCCTGGCTACTGTTACCCTGATCACACTTGGGGAGAAAAAAAATAATTAGTGTTGTGAAGCATAATTAACAGCTGCTATGTCAACTTCAAAAATGGTAAAAATACCTTTGCTCTGTCCACAAGTGGCATGATGCCAGCTTGTTACCAACTGGGTGTTGACTTTCCTACTAGAATTAGAGAGCGATAGTTTTGTGTGCTCTTAAGAGAATTATTGATTTGCAGTTTGGTTCTTTTGGATAGAATTGCTATTAGTGGTTTGATAGTTATCTCCAGTAACAAGCAGGAATGTAGTCTTCACATATGGGTATCGTCCGTACTGACTGAGCCCGCACAGGAATGCTCCCCATCGTCCAATAGGAACGCTTTTGGGAGCATCCCTCAGCACATGCGCGCTGTCTTCCTGCCTTTCCAGCTGTCCCTCTTCAGTTCTTTGTTTTCCGCGGAGCCGACAGGATCCATACCTTGTCACCGCAGAAAATTCCGTCTTTAAAATTGTTTTCTTGTGGTTGCGTTTGCCTCCGCACGACGCTTACCGGTACTGCCGGTTCTTTTCTTTTCTAAAAAAACAAAACAAAAAACTTATACTTTGATCTGTTTCTCTTTAGAAACTTTTCTTTTTCGGTGCTAGGTGCCATTTTGGGCACTAGGCCCCATATTCCTAAAACATGGAAAAACCATCTAGTGGTTTTAAAAAATGTACTAAGTGTGGCGGTACCATTTCCTTCACTGACACCCATGATTGGTGTCTTAAATGTTTAGGGCCTGAACATTCTCCATCTGAATGTCTCTCCTGTATGGGGATGACTAAAAGAGGAAGACAGAACCGGACTGCAAAGTTCAGTACCCTCTCTTCTTTGGATGCCAGATCCATTGCATCGACATCTTCAAGGGCCTCCTCTTCCTCCCATGGATCTCAGGTAACTAAACCTAAAAGCCGGTCCTCAAAGGGTAGATCTCCTGCTAAGCATCGAGAGGCCATTGGCATTGCCCTTGAGGGAAGCACACCGGCAAAGCAGCCCCGGCGGGAGGCTTTGGCTTCCAAAGCATCAGTGGGGCTCCAGGATGTTCTCGAGGCCTCGACCTCGCAAGAACTACCTGTGCCATGCTCAGGGGTCCTGGCCGTTTTCACCGGTACCGACACCCAGGCATCAGCAGTGTCGATAGACCAGAGGTTCCTCGCTATCGAACGCAGCATCGCAGCTCTCCTCTCAGCTGCGGTACCGTTGGTCCCAATGGGCACCGGTACCGACAGTACCAGCCCCGGTGGGAATTCTTCCCATGCCATCTTTGGCTGGAATCGACAGATCGGTACCGGATCAACTCGGTACCGACTTTGATCGATACCGGGACCGGGCTTTGCATGAGCATCGTGGTCAGGAATACTTCGAATCCTCCGATTCCGAAGACTCTGAAAATTCTGCTGGTACTAGAGGGTTTCTCCCAGAAGATCCCTCTTCTCCCCAACGCAGAATGTCACCTCCAGAGGACATGTCTTTTCAGGATTTTATTCGTGATATGGCCAAGGGTCTGTCAATCACGGTGGCTCCTGAAGAGGAACCCAGAGCAAAGGAATTGGAAATTCTCCAATATCCTAAAGCTCCAAAGGAGGCAGTCACTCTGCCCATCCATGAAATTCAATAACAAAAACTAAACCCATAAAGTGAAACCCCTATTTAAACTTAATTTTTGTCAGAAGAGACTGGAGGAGACTGGAATTGACATCCAATCACACCAGACAGCCTTTTCTATTTTTCTTTTTTTGTAAACGCTAAAACATTTTTTACTTAGCTCATCATTATATTCCAGTGAAGTTTCCATGTGTCAGACTTTTCTCTCAAATAGCGGTCGGATAGTTCATACACGACGTACGTTTCGGGCCATTAAGCCCTGTTTCAAGTGGTTACTTTCTTCCAAAATACACCGCTATGGAAAGCTTCTTCCTACCGGAAGTTGCTCCGGAGAGATAAAGGGGAACAATCTTGTTCATTGGCTAACAGTCACTGCCATTCAATTGGGAGATCCAATCTACCAAACGGGAGACCCCATTGCCATCGGGGAATCCCTTGGTGTCTTGGATTACGTCAGAGCAAGCTAAACCATTCCACTTCCTTGTTTAGCCCCATAGGTTGGACTGTCTGCAGTTCAAATATCAGCTGTTGTTCATGCCGTTGTAAGGCTAAAAGCCGATTACCCCCCCGAGGGTTTGGGGGAATGAAATCCAGCACTGTCCAAACAAAATCAATATCAAATTGATGGTGATAAGCTTCACAATGTTCTACTAAAGGGGCAGAAAGAACTTTTTGGCGAATTCGAGAGGCATGTTCGCTAAGGCGAGTTTTGATTGGTCGAGAAGTTCTACCTATATAAATTAAAGGACATGAGCACTGTAAGGCGTAAACCACAAAGGAAGCAGCACTTGTTAAATCGTTTATTAGGGATTCCTCTCATTTTTTGCAACAACTAGCAAATGAATCAGTGCCATCTTGGGATTTTTATTTGGTGACACTTGATGTTGAAGCCCTATACACTAACATCAATCAGGCTGAAGTCATGGATTTAATGCCTTCCTTTTTTCAATTTGCTCCTCAACGGTTACCTAGAGCATTTTTATGTGAATTGTTAAGTCTGGTTTTGACAAAAAATTATTTTCTTTCTGAGGGTCAGTTTTACCATCAAGTATATGGCATAGCAATGGGGGCTTCAGTGGCCCCCTCTATAGCCACATTATACATGGCTCACTTTGAAGAGTACTTACTATATCCCTCTGATTCTTTTCAACCAGTGCGGTTTTGGCGACGGTTTTTGGATGATATATTTTTCTTATGGTTTGACACTTTACCGCGCCTTCAGGCTTTCCTTGATTGGATGAATGCCCTTAAACCAAACTTAAAATTCACTGCTCATTATGATTTGAAGCAGATTGAATTTTTAGATATGATAGTGATTAAGGAACAGGACACCTTTCGTACAACCTTATATAGGAAGCCGGTTCAGCGGAACAGCCTTCTCATGTACCAGAGTTGTCATCCGGAACCCATGCGGAGGAATCTCCCATATGGTCAATTTCTAAGGTTGAGAAGAATCTGTTCCACAACGTCTGATTTTAAATTTCAGGCATTGGATCTTATCAATAGATTATCCCTACGAGGATACCCAGAGAAAGTGATTAAGTCAGCCTATAAACGAGCCCTGTACACACATCGTGAATGGCTTCTTGATGAAAATCGCCAAACAAAAACCTCTGAAAATCAAGAGTCTGATTATATAGTAGGGATGTTACCATTTACCAGCTTGAGTTCTTCTATTGTGACGGTGCTTCGAAAACATTGGGGTGTTTTAGGACTGCATAAATGTTTTCAAAAATCTTTACGAATAGCGTTTTCTAGAGGCAGTAATTTACAGGATCGTTTGGTTCATTCTACCACCCCCTTAGATCGTCCTCAAGTTTCAAATCCTGATCTTAGGGGGCATTTCAAATGTTCACACTGTGTGTATTGCGACTCAGCAATGACAGGAAAACAATGGACACATCCCACTACTGGGCAAATTGTACAACGTCGATGGTGGACGTCATGCGATTCAACATTTGTGGTTTACGCCTTACAGTGCTCATGTCCTTTAATTTATATAGGTAGAACTTCTCGACCAATCAAAACTCGCCTTAGCGAACATGCCTCTCGAATTCGCCAAAAAGTTCTTTCTGCCCCTTTAGTAGAACATTGTGAAGCTTACCACCATCAATTTGATATTGATTTTGTTTGGACAGTGCTGGATTTCATTCCCCCAAACCCTCGGGGGGGTAATCGGCTTTTAGCCTTACAACGGCGTGAACAACAGCTGATATTTAAACTGCAGGCAGTCCAACCTATGGGGCTAAACAAGGAAGTGGAATGGTTTAGCTTGCTCTGACGTAATCCAAGACACCAAGGGATTCCCCGATGGCAATGGGGTCTCCCGTTTGGTAGATTGGATCTCCCAATTGAATGGCAGTGACTGTTAGCCAATGAACAAGATTGTTCCCCTTTATCTCTCCGGAGCAACTTCCGGTAGGAAGAAGCTTTCCATAGCGGTGTATTTTGGAAGAAAGTAACCACTTGAAACAGGGCTTAATGGCCCGAAACGTACGTCGTGTATGAACTATCCGACCGCTATTTGAGAGAAAAGTCTGACACATGGAAACTTCACTGGAATATAATGATGAGCTAAGTAAAAAATGTTTTAGCGTTTACAAAAAAAGAAAAATAGAAAAGGCTGTCTGGTGTGATTGGATGTCAATTCCAGTCTCCTCCAGTCTCTTCTGACAAAAATTAAGTTTAAATAGGGGTTTCACTTTATGGGTTTAGTTTTTGTTATTGGATTTCATTTTTACTAACCTAAGGACTTAGTTTATATTCATCCATGAAATTCGGCATAACTTGATGCTCAGAATGTGGGAGACACCTTTGACTACATCTCCTCACTCTAGGAGACTTGATACTATGTATCGAGTTCCGCCATGTCCTGGATTTCAAAAGACTCAACTGCCACACCATTCAATGGTGGTGGAGTCAGCCATGCATCCAATCCTCCAGGTCGTGAATGCAGGACTCTGGACGCTTTTGGGCGCCAAACTTTTCAGGCTTTCATGCTTTCAGCTAGGATCAGTTCATATATACTATATATGGGAATGTTCCTCCAGGAAGTTACAGGAGACTTGGAGCTTATGAGCCTATTTCTCCCAGATGACAAGAGACAAGACTTTCTTGCTCTAGTTAAGCATGCTCAAGATGTCTCCAAGTTTGTAAATCATGCAGCCTTTGACTGCTTTGAATGCATCAGCAGAACCTCTGCTATTGCCATTGGCGCACGACGGATTGCCTGGCTTCAGGCATCAGACTTGGAGACTTGGGTACAGGACAAGTTAGGCAACATTCCTTGCACGGGAGAGAATCTCTTTGGCAAGAACTGGCAGGAAAAGGCTAACGAGTTAGATGCTGACAGTACTACTCCAAATAGATTGTCGAAATCTACAACCACTCCAGCCAAAAAGAAGCCTTATAAAAAACCCTTTTTCAGCAAAAAGAGGACATTTTATCCTTCCTATACCCAGCAAAGTCAAACTCAGGGTCAGGTTGCCCGAAAGGGATAAACTAGATAGCAAAAGAAGCCAAAAGGCCCGAGAGCCAAACCAGCTCTATAGGTTCAGCCCCCTCAAGGGCTTTGACTCCTTCCTAGGGAGCTTAGCCTTCCTGCCTCTGAGGGGTCCGCAACCCACCAATATCCCAGGCAGGTTATGCCACTTTGCCAACAGATGGCATCAGATAACAGCAGAAGATTGGACTCTCTCCATTGTAGGAGAGGGGTACAAGCTCCATTTTCACAGCATGCCCCCTCCTACATTTCTAAAACAATTCAATTCTCCAACCTCCGCAGACAATCTGCTAGATCACAAGGTCTCAACACTTCTTGCCCAAGGGGCAATAGAGGAGATACCCATTCTTCAGCGGGGTGCAGGGTTCTACTCCTCCTATTTTCTTATTCCAAAGAAAACAGGAGGACACAGACCCATTTTAGACCTCAGAGAATTGAACAAAATACCCGTTTCGAGAGAAGTTCAAAATGATTTCTCTGGGAACTCTTCTGCCATACCTTCAAGGCCAGGATTGGCTTTTCTCTAGACTTAAAGGATGCATACACTCACATTCTGATCCATCCAGATCACAGGAAATTCTTACGATTCCTGTTCAGGGAAAAACATTTCCAGTACAGGGTTCTTCCCTTTGGTCTAACTTCAGCCCCAAGGGTATTCACGAAATGCACGGCAGTAGTAGCTGCATTTCTGCGAACCCTGGGGATATTTGTCTTCCTTTACTTAGACGACTGGCTCATTCGAGCCCCTACAGTTGCAGAGACCAGCATTGGGGTGGTAATAAACTTCCCAAAATCCCAACTTGTTCCTTCCCAATGCCTGGAATTCATAGGGGCCTGTCTAGATACCAGACAGGCAAAGGCTTTCCTTCCACAGGCCCGGTGTCTTCGCATAATGCAACTAACTTCTCAAGCAGCGGGGAAATCCTCCTTAACTGCTTGAGAACTGCTACAGTTGCTGGGACATATGGCATCCACAGTTCATGTAGTCCCATATGCTTGCCTCCACATGCGAGCAGCTCAGTGGACCCTATCCACACAGTGGACACAGGCCACAGGTCTTTTATCAGACAAAATAATAAACTCTCAACGTCTAATTTTGTCCCTCCAATGGTGGCAATCACTAGAAAATCTGACAGTGGGGTCTCCCTTTCATCAACCCCTTTTTCAGGCCACCCTAACAACAGATGCATCACAGGTGGGTTGGGAAGCACACCTGAATCATCTCTTTACCCAGGGAACCTGGACTCCAAAGGAGGCTGGTCTACACATAAACCTCCTGGAATTAAGAGCAGTCTATTTAGCTCTTCGAGTATTCCACGCCCAGCTCAGCTACAAGACAGTCCTAGTCCAGACAGACAATCAAGTAGTCATGTTCTATGTGAACAAGCAGGACAGGACAGGCTCTCTGTCGTTATGCAACAAAGCTTTACGACTGTGGGCCCTCGCCAGAGGGTATCAAATTCACCTTCTAGTGGTATATCTTCCAGGCATTCAAAACCTTTGGGCAGACAAACTCAGTCGAGTACTGCTGCCTCACGAGTGGTCCCTCCACCTGGACCAGGTGGCAAAGATATTTCATCTCTGGGGCACTCCAGACGTAGACTTCTTTGCAAGTCCACTGAATGCTAAACTTCCATGGTTCTTTTCCAGGATTCCAGCTCACAATTGTCAGACAGGGGATGCCTTTCTTCTTCACTGGGGTCAGGGTTTCCTTTATGCCTTCCCACCCATTTCCCTCATCCCCAAAACACTCTTCAAGCTTCAGAGAGACAGGGGTCGCATGATTCTCATAGCGCCACGATGGCCACGCCAAGCGTGGTATCCCCTGCTTCTACGTCTCTCTCAAGCTGCACTTCTGGAGTTAGGGCATGCTCCAGATCTCCTTTCCCAAGAGGACAGGACGCTATGGCACCCGAATCCCAGTCCCTGCATCTCACGGCCTGGTTGCTGAAGGCTTAGACCTCCAGGATTTCCACCTGTCCCAACAGGTAAAGGATATCCTTCAGGCTTCTAGGAAACTTTCCACAAGGAAATCTTATGCCTTCAAGTGGAAACGTTATCTCCAGGAACAAGCAGGAATGAGTCCTCACATATGGGTACGTCGGAACCGACGGAGCCTGCGCGGGAAAGCTCCCCAGCTTCCCAGAAGGAAAGCTTCTGGGGCCTCCCACAGCGCATGCGCGCTGCCTTCCCGCCTTCCTGACCAACTCTCCTCAGTTCTTCATTTTCCGCGGAGCCAGCAGGTCGTGTTCCTGTCACCGCTGAAGAAGTTCTTATTTTAATTTATTTCTTTGGCCGCGTGTCTGCCTTCCCCGATTCCGGACCGGTACCGCCGGTCTTTTTTCTTACTATTCTAAAAAAAAAAAAATAAATAAAATTTACCTTTTTCCCCCACTTGGTGTATTTTTTGTTTAGGCCTTAGGCCTTCACGAAACTCTCCCTCATGGAGAAACCAGCTTCTGGTTTCAAAAAATGCACCAAGTGCAGCGGTACTATCTCGGTTACAGACACCCACGAATGGTGTCTTAAATGTTTGGGGCCTGACCACTCCATTCCGGATTGTCCGTCCTACTCTCTGATGTCCAAACGTGGCTTACAGAACCGAGCAGCCAAGTTTCATATGCTGTTTTCCACAGATACTCCAGCATTAACATCATCCAGGTCTTCCTCTCCTGATGGATCTCAGGTAACCAAACATTCTTCCGGCAGGTCCTCAAAGGGCAAATCTCCCTCCAAGTATCGAGAGGCCCTTGGGCTTGACCCTGAGGACCCTGCCCCAGCCAAACAACCCCGGCGGGAAGCTCCGGCTTTCAAAGCTCCTCCTATGGGGTTACAGGTTGACATCGATGGCACGGCCTCGACCGATCACCTGTTAGACTGCTCTGGGGTACCGGCTCAACCCGGTACCGATATCCAGGCAGTCGTGGCGTCTATGGATAATACCGTTCAATCCATGCAGCAGGCCATAATGGCTTTTATTAAAGCTGCAACGCCCTCGGTACCGCAACAAGCGGTTCCGACTCCGGTTCCGGTACCACAACCGATACCGGTACCCAGAGCATCCACTTCCACCAGGATACCGGTTCCGGTTCCCGGTTCTGGGGTTTTTCCCGATACCGATCCGGTTCCGGGTACGCCCGATGTGGATACCGGTCGATACGCGTATTGATCTCTGGAAGCTAATAGACGATACTTCGAGTCTTCTGATGATTCCGATTCCTCAGATGACTCTGCTGAAGTATCTCTTACTCTTCCTGAGGAGCCCTCTTCTCCAAAGAGGAGAATGTCTCCTCCAGAGGATTTGTCCTTTCAAGACTTCATTATTGAAGTAGCCAAAGGACTCTCCATTTCAGTAACCTCTGAAAAAGAACCTAGAGCAAAAAAATTAGATATTTTAGGATACTCTAAGGTTTCCAAGGAGGCAGTTACCTTGCCCATTCATGAAATTCTTCAAGAACACATGATGGACTTATGGGAGACTCCTCTCACCCTATCTCCACATTCTCGTCGTTTGGACACCATGTATCGTGTCCCTCCTTCTCCTGGTTTTCAAAAAACTCAGCTCCCTCACCACTCTATTGTGGTACAGTCAGCTATGAAAAGGATAAAGAGTACCAAAAGACACTCTTCCACTCCTCCAGGAAGAGAATGTAGGACCTTGCATGCTTTTGGTAGGAAAATCTTCCAAGCCAGTATGCTTATTGCCAGAATCAATTCATACAGCCTCTATATGGGCATGTTTCTGAAGGAGATTGCACTAAAGATGCGCCATTTCCTCCCCTTTATCCCAGAGGATAGGAAGGAGGAGTTCTTCTTTTGTTAAAGCATACCCAAGATGTTTCAAAGTTCTCCAACAGAGCAGCCTTTGACTCCTTTGAGGGTGCTAGCAGAGCCTCAGGCATTGCCATAGCTGCTCGCAGAATTGCTTGGCTCCAGGCCTCTGACCTAGAACCCTGTGTCCAGGATGGGTTGGGGAATCTACCCTGTACCAGTGAAAATCTGTTTGGCAAGGAGTGGCAGATCAAAGCCACTCAAATGGATGCAGAGAATGCTGCTTTAGATAGACTTTCTAATTCTACCTCTACCCCTGCCAAGAAAAAATCTTTTAAGAAGCCTTTCTACAAAAAGGCCAGATTTTCCACAAATACTGGCCAACAATCTTCCCAAGTTCGCTTTGCTCCTAAGCGTCAGCAATCTAAACAGGCTAGGGCTAAACCGGCAGGGACTGCTACAGTCCAGCAGTCCCAACCCCCTCAGGGTTTTTGACTTAATACTAGAGAACTTAACCTTTCTGGCTCTACAACAACCAGAGCCTCTCACCATTCCAGGAAGGTTAACTCATTTTGCTCCCAGATGGGAACAAATCACATCAGAACACTGGACCCTCTCTATCATCAGAGAGGGCTACAAACTACATTTCTCCAGCCTTCCTCCCCATGCCATGGTGAGACGTTTCAATTCTCCCCCATCTCTCCTGGACCTCTTGGGTCAGGAGGTGACCACCCTTCTTGCCCAAAGGGCAATAGAAGAGGTTCCTCTTCTTCAACAGGGGTCAGGGTTTTACTCCCCTTATTTTCTCATTCCCAAGAAAACAGGGGGGTACAGACCCATCCTAGATCTGAGAGAATTGAACAAATTCCTATGCAAGGAGAAATTCAAGATGCTTTCTCTAGGTACTCTCCTTCCATACCTACAGTCAGGATTGGCTTTGTTCTCTAGATCTAAAGGATGCGTTCACACATATACTCATCCATCCATCCCACAGAAAATTCCTATAGTTTCTGTTCCAGGGAAAACATTTCCAATACAGAGTACTTCCCTTCGGTCTAGCCTCTGCTCCAAGAATGTTCACCAAATGCATGTCAATAGTGGCTGCATATCTACGCGCCCTGGGAATTTTTGTTTTCCCATACCTGGACGACTGGCTCATCCGAGCTCCATCTCAGTCCAAAGCTCAGACTTCCCTGGACCGCACCATACGCATTCTGCAGTATCTGGGACTGGTGATCAATCTGCCAAAGTCTCAACTCACCCCTACTCAGTCCCTAGAATTCATAGGGGCCTGGCTAGATACCACCACTGCAAGGACCTACCTTCCTCAGGCCCGTTGCCACCGTCTAGTGCACTTGGCCTCTCAGACTCAGTCCAGAAGCCACTTGACTGCCAGGGAGATGCTACCACTGCTAGGCCACATGGCATCCACAGTTCATGTGGTGCCTTACGCCCGCCTACATATGAGAGCAGCTCAATGGACTTTGTCCACCCAGTGGACTCAAGCATCAGGAGCTCTCTGACCAAATAGCAACCTCGAAATGTCCCTTTTGGTCTCTCCAATGGTGGATGTCCACTCAAAATCTGTTGTTGGGGCCCCCTTCCAACCATTGTTGCCCCAAGCAACCCTCACAACAGATGCCTCCCAAACAGGTTGGGGAGCTCATCTTCAAGACATCTCCACTCAGGGCACTTGGTCTCCACAGGAGACCACCCTTCATATCAACCTTTTGGAACTACGAGCAATTTTCCTTGCTCTCAAGGGCTTTCATACCCTCCTCAACAACATGACAGTCCTTGTTCATACCGACAGTCAAGTAGCCATGTTCTACATAAACAAACAAGGAGGGACTGGCTCTCTGTCGCTTTGCAACGAAGCTCTAAGATTATGGGCCTTCGCCAGAGAGCATCAAATCCATCTCCTGGCAGTATATCTCCCAGGAATCCAAAACTCTTGAGCAGACAGACTCAGTCGAGTTCTGCTTCCACACGAATGGTCCCTGCACAAAGATCAGGTACTCAGAATCTTCCAGAAATGGGGAATCCCGGACATAGACCTCTTTGCAAGTCCGTGGAATGCCAAACTTCCCCGGTTCTGTTCCAGAATTCCGTGTCAGGGAGCTCAGGCCACGGATGCCTTCCTCCTTCATTGGGGTCAGGACTTCCTGTATGCCTTTCCACCCATTCCTTTGATTCCCAAGACTCTGTTCAAACTCCAGAGGGATCAAGGATCTATGATCCTCATAGATCCACGCTGGCCACGCCAAGTGTGGTACCCTCTACTTCTGCATCTCTCCCAAGCCCCCTCCCTGGACTTGGGAGCTGCCCCAGACCTTCTGTCTCAGGAGGAGGGGACTTTGTGGCACCCAAACCCCAAGTCCCTTCACCTCAGAGCTTGGTTACTGAAGGCCTAGACCTTCAAGACTTCAATCTTTCTCAGCAAGTGAAGGATATCCTCCATGCCTCTAGGAAACCTTCCACTAGGCGTTCTTACGCTTTTAAATGGAAAAGAATTTCCATTTGGTGTGCTCAAAAGGGTCTTGACCCTTTAGCACTACCTTTAAATTCTTTACTGGAATATCTCCTGCATCTCTCCAATGCAGGCCTTAAAACGAATTCAGTAAGGGTCCATTTGAGCGCTATTGCAGCATCCCTTAAACCTCTCAATGGACAACCTGTTTCCTCTCATCCTCTTATTGCAAGATTCATGAGAGGCCTAACTTTAACTAAGCCTCCCATTCGCCCTCCTCCGGTAGCATGGGACTTAAATTTGGTTCTTGGTCAGCTTATGAAGCCACCCTTTGAACCCTTAGCCACTACCTTCTTGAAAGTTCTTTCCTGGAAGGTTATTTTCCTCATTGCAGTCACCTCAGCTCGCCTTATCAGTGAACTGCAAGCCCTAGTGGCTAATCCCCCTTATATAAGGTTTCATCATGATAAGGTGGTCCTTAGGACTAATCCCCACTTTATGCCTAAAGTGGTCTCCCCTTTTCATCTTAATCAAGAGGTATATCTACCTGTCTTTTTTCCAGCTCCTCATGCATCCAGTGCAGAGAGGAACCTTCATACTCTAGATTGTAAAAGAGCTCTTGCCTTTTACCTCCACAGGACACAGCAACATCGAAAGTCTTCTCAGCTTTTTGTTGCTTTTGATCCTTCTCATTTAGGACTTCCAGTCTCTAAAAGAACACTGTCCAATTGGATTGCTCAGTGTATCACTTTTGCTTACCAAAGTAAGAACCTTTCTCTGGAGGGCCATGTCACAGCTCACAATGTGAGAGCCATGGCCACCTCTATGGCTCATCTTCACTCTGTATACATCGATCAGATCTGTCGAGCAGCCACCTGGGCCTCGGTTCATACCTTTACAGCCCATTACTGTTTGGACAAGGTCTCCCGCCGGGATGCCTTGTTTGGTCAGGCTGTCCTCAGACACCTGTTCCATTCTTAAACAACTCCTGCCCACCTTCCCTGATTGGATGCTTGAGATCCATAGGAAGATGAGGAACCCTTCAGGGTCTCATACCCTTGGGGGGGATCTCCCCGGCATCTTAGCTAGGGAGTCCCCATATGTGAGGACTCATTCCTGCTTGTTCCTGGAGATAGCACAGTTACTTACCTGTAACAGGTGATCTCTGGGAACAGCAGGAATTAGTCCTCACAACCCACCCACCTCCCCTAGGAGTTGTATCTCTCTCTCTCTATTGTCTCAGCTTTAAACTCGAACTGAGGAGAGTTGGTCAGGAAGGCGGGAAGGCAGCGCGCATGCGCTGTGGGAGGCCCCAAAAGCTTTCCTTCTGGGAAGCTGGGGAGCTTTCCCGCGCAGGCTCCGTCGGTTCCGACGTACCCATATGTGAGGACTAATTCCTGCTGTTCCCAGAGATCACCTGTTACAGGTAAGTAACTGTGCTTTACTGTATGGTGCTCCAAGAAGGGATTAAACCCCCTTGTCATACCTTTAGAATTGATACTAGAGTATCTCCTTCACTTATCGAATTCTGGTCTAAAGACCAATTCGGTAAGAGTCCATCTTAGTACAATTTCAGCTTCTTATAAGCCTTTGAATGGACAACCAATTTCCTCTCATCCACTCATATCCCGATTTATTAGAGGTCTTCTATTAACCAAACCTGCCATTAAGCCGTCACCAGTGGCATGGGATCTAAATTTAGTTCTCGGGCAGCTCATGAAGCCGCCTTTTGAGCTTTTAGCCACTACAACCCTTACATTTTTGACCTGGAAGGTCATCTTCCTAATTGCAATCACCTCTGCACATCGCATTAGTGAACTGCAAGCTTTAGTGGCTGATCCTCCTTATACTAGGTTTCATCATGATAAGGTTGTTCTTAGAACTCATCCACACTTTATGCCAAAGGTGGTTTCGCCTTTTCATTTGAATCAATCAATTTATCTTCCTGTATTTTTTCCTGAGGCCTCACGCCTCTAATGCAGAAAGAAACCTTCATACTTTGGATTGTAAAAGAGCCTTAGCTTTTTACCTACAGAGAACACAGCAACAGAGAAAGTCCACGCAACCTTTTATAGTTTTTGACCCTAGTCATTTGGGACTTCCAGTCTCCAAAAGAACTTTATCTAAATGGATTGCCCAATGCATATCCTTTGCTTATGAGAAGAAGAGTCTTCCTCTTCATGACCATGTCACAGCTCATAACATGAGAGCCATGCCAACTTCCATGGCTAATCTCCACTCTGTGTCTATTGATGACATTTGTCGAGTAGCCACCTGGGCTTCGGTACACACCTTCACAGCCCACTACTGCCTGGATAAAGCCTCCCGTCGGGATGCCTTCTTCGGCCAAGCTGTTCTTCAAAATCTCTTTCAGACCGAATTCAACTCCTACCCACCAATCCTGTTGGGATGCCAAAGATCCATGGGAGGAAGGATTCCCACCTTTCTAGGGTGGCACCTTCCTGGGGCTACCTCCCTGGCATCTTCAGCTAGGGAGTCCCCATATATGAAGACTACATTCCTGCTTGTTCCTGGAGATAGCGTAGTTACTCACCAGTAACAGGTGATCTCCGGGAACAGCAGGAATTTAGTCTTCACAACCCACCCATCTCCCCTAGGAATTGTCTCTCTCTCTCTTTGTCTCTTTCCTCTCTCCCTCTATCCTTTCACTCAGCTACAAACTTAACTGAAGAGGGACAGTTGGAAAGGAGGGAAGGCAGCTCGCATGTGCTGAGGGATGCTCCCAAAAGCATTCCTATTGGATGCTGGGGAGCTTTGCCGTGCGGGCTCTGTCGGTACAGATGATACCCATATGTGAAGACTAAATTCCTGCTGTTCCCGGAGATCACCTGTTACAGGTGAGTAACTACGCTTTCCTTGCAGTATCATAGGATTTAACTATATCAAATCCTTTAAGGACAGCTTTGTTAACATTGCTTCCTGATCTGCTGAGTAACATACTAAATGACGGCAGATAAAGACCAGTATAGTCCATCTAGTCTGCCCAGTAAGGTTTCACGAGTAGGTGTACCTGTTGCTCCGTGCAGGCCACCCCTCCCCATGTCTTTGTTTTAGGGGTGAACCCACCGCTCCATGTAGGACACCCCCTGTATGTTGAGAAATTGTTTATTTTGATTTTATCCTGTTGCTGTAAAGGGATCCACTGTGTCTGTCCCATGCCATTTTGAATTCTGTCACCGTATTTACCCCCAACACTTCCATTGGGAGGGCATTCCAAGCATCCATCACCCTTTCAGTGAAAAAGTATTTCCTGACATTGCCTTTCAATTTACCCCCTTGCAGCTTCATTTTATGCCCTCTAGTTTTACAGCTTCCCCGTCTTTGGAAGAGGTTTGTTTGTTCATTATTTCTCTTTACTTATTTATTTATTTATTTACTTATTTAACATTTCTTATATACCGCCTTTCATGATATCAAGGCGGTTTTACATCAAACAAACTGAAATTACATTGAACAGGGCATATTAACTTGGAGATAACTATGTACAGGGAACATGGGCAGTGGAGGGTTAAGTGGCTTGCCCAAGACCACAAGGAGCACCTGTGGGACTAGAAACCCCAGTCCTTCCGGCCCAAGGTTGCTGTCCTCTAGTGGGATTTGAACCTCTGACCTTCTGGCCTGGGGTAACTTGCCCCAGCCACTAGGCCACTCCTCCCTCCTTTTTAAAGGTCTGACTCATATCTCCCCTGTCCCTCCTCTCCTCCAGATTGTATGTACATATTTAAGTCTTAAGTCTCTTCTCATAAGGCTTCTGACGTAGACGCCAAATCATTTTGGTTGCCTTTCTCTGAACAGTTTCCAGTCTTTTTATATCCTTTGCAGGATATGGTCTCCAAAACTGAACACAGTATTCCAAGTGAGGCCTTACCAGTGACTTATACAGTGGGGTTAGTACCTCTTCTGCTGGTAATTCCTCTTTGTATGCAACCCAACATCCTCCTGGATTTTGCCACTGCCTTGTCGCACTGTTTTGCCACCTTGAGATGCTCAGAAATAATCACACCAAGGTCCTTCTGGTCCGTGCACACCAACCCCTCGCCCCCCTATCGCATACATTTCCCCTGGATTTCTGCTTTCCAAGTGGATGACACTGCACTTCTTCGCTTTAAATCTTAACTGCCAAGCATTAGACCCTTCTTCCAGCTTTTGTAGATGTTTCCTCGTGTTCTCCAGGAACAAGCAGGAAGTCAGCCCTCACATAAGGGTGACGTTGACACCAACGGAGCCCTCGTGCGGATCTATTCCCCAGCTTTCAAAGAAAGCCTTTGGGATTGCATCACGAATATGCGGTCCCCTTCTCGCCCAAGGGTGCCATCTTGCTCAGTCTCCCTTTTTCCACGGAGCCCAATGTACGTGGTCTGAATTCCCTCGCGGAAAAAGTGCGTCAACTTCTCAGAAGATTCTTGTCTTTGACCCAGTTTGACGCCGGTTCCCCGCCTCGGTTCGGTACACCGGTATCGGATCAAGTACCAGTTTTTGTTTTTTGTCCTTGGTGACTAGCGTTCGCTCTCTTTTTCTTTTTCACTGGCAGCCCGGTCGTTTGACCTCGCAGGGGCCCTTTTTCCCCCCATGGCTGCCAGCAGGTTTAAAAAGTGTGATCAGTGTAAAAAGTTAATGTCCCTCACCGACACACATGACTGCTGTCTCTGATGCCTCGGGCTGACCATGACCCGGGGGCCTGTGGCCCGTGTGGCAAGATGTCTTCTAAGGCACTTAGAAGTAGGCAACAGCAGTGTGAGAGGATTTTTCAGAGTCCGCATCCACCCGGGTCCGGACCTCGTCAGAAGCCTCTATATCTCGGGAGCTGTTGGACTCCGAGCACCATTGGGGGTCTCCCGAGAGGGGTTCTCCCTCCAGGGAACACCGGAGGAAGAAAAAACTTGTGAGGGTGTCGTCGTTGGATGCCTCTGATAGTCCTGGTTCCTTGCGGGCCAGGTCTCAGAGTCCTGACCGCCGCCCTGGGTCCTCGGACTCGGAGAGGCCTACCAAGGTACCTCGCGTGGAGTCGGAGACGCCAAGGAAGGTAAATACTGTTGTCCTTGTGGACTCTCCTCTGGGAGATGCGGCATCGGGACCCGAGCCGGAAGCTGTGGAGCCTTCTGGACTCGGTCTCAGAATGGCGGCCTTGGAGTGCAGCATGGCTGCTTTCATGGAGCAGCAGCGGGCACTGATGGCCGGTCTCATCAGTCCATCTGCCCCAACCACCGGGACCTTGACGTCCAAGTCAACCCCAGAGGCTGAGTCGATCCTCGGCTGAGGTCTTCCTTGACCTCCCATTTGGGACCGAGGTCGTCGACGCCGGTGCCATTGGCATTGGGGCGGTCAAGACCGAAGCCCGCACGGTCGGAGCCCATCAATTCCTCCTCGGAGGACTCGACCTGGGAGACAAAGGATGAAGACTCCCCGGGCACCAACCGGACCCGGTGTGCCCCATCGGACTTGCCGGGATCCGAACCTCAGAAAAAGTCTCCCCCGGAGGATACCCGGTTCTCAGAGTTCATCCGGGACATGGCCAAGGCCTTGGCCTTCCCGGCTGACGCCGAGGAGGAGCCTCGAGCCGAGGAGCTTTGTGCCCTGCAGTATGATTTTCCACTGAAGGAAGTCCTTACTGTACCGGTTCCTCTGATGTTGGAACAGCTGTTCCGTATGTGGTAATCACCAGCCTCGATGCCGGTGCTCAGCATGCGGGTTGATTCCATATATCGAGTCCACAAGAGCCCTGGGTTCCAGAAGGCACAGCTGCCGCACAACTCCATAGTTGTGGAATCGGCCTGGGTAGCCGCAGCCAGCATCGGTGCCCGACGCCAGGCATGGCTAATGTCATCGGACCTGGAGTTATGGGTACAGGACAAGTTGGTCGATGTCCCATGCCGAGGTGAGAACCTGTTTGGCAAACCCATGACTGAAAAGGCTGCGGAAATCGAGTCTGAGTACTTGACCAGGAAAAGACTCTCCAAAAAGACTTCTGCCCCTTCTAAGAAGAAGGGCTCTGATAAAAAGCCCTTTCTCCCGAGGAAGGGTACTGCTTACTGCAACTACCCCACTCACCAGGCCTCCCCAGCTCCCCAACATGGGCAGTAGGCCAAGGGACAGGGGCATGGCCTGCGTAAGCAGAAGACCCCCAAGCCCCAGGCACCAGCTCGCCTACAGGTGGCCAGAAGTCACCACAGACACCTGGGTTCTACACATAGTCCAAAAGGGCTATTTGCTTCACTTCAGCCAGGTGCCCCCCTCCTGTTTTCCAGGAGAACCTCTAAGACCTCCTCTATACAGGAACCTCCTTTTGGAGGAGTTAGCAGGTCTCCTGGAGGATCAGGCGGTGGAACCAGCACCCCACAGCCTGCAAGGGAAAGGCTTCTACTCCAGGTATTTCCTGATACCAAAGCGAACAGGAGGCCTCAGGCACATCCTCGACCTGCAAAACTTAAACAAGTTGCTGGTGAAGGAAAAGTTCAAGATGCTTTCCTTTGGAATTTTGCTGCCATACCTCCGCCAGGGAGATTGGCTATGCTTCTTAGACCTGAAGGATGCTTACACACACATCCTCATACATCCAGACCACAGACAATATCTCAGATTTGTAGTGGGAGGAAACAATTTCCAGTACAGAGTACTTCCATTCGGCCTAGCCTCCGCCCCCAGAGTGTTTACCAAATGCCTGGCGGTGGTGGCGGAGTTTCTCAGAAACCAGGGTATCTTTGTCTTCCCGTACCTGGACGACTGGCTCATCAGGGCCCTGTCGCCTCAAGAGGCCCAACAGGCTACAACTCGCACTATCAACATATCGCAACATCTAGGCTTTGTCATAAATCGGGCAAAGTCCACCTTGCTCCCCCACACAGAACTTAGAGTTCATAGGGGCGAGACTAGACACCCCTGCAGGCAAAGTCTTACCTGCCACTGGACAGGGCACAGAGGCTTCTGGAGCTAGTGCGCCAGATAAACCTCAGGTCTCAAATATCAGCAAGGCATTTCCTGTGTCTTTTGGGACACATGGCTTCCACAGTGCATGTGACCCCAAACGTCCGGCTCCACATGAGGACAGCTCAGTAGTGCCTCCGGGATCAGTGGACGCAGGCCACAGGTCGACTCCGAGACAGGATAAAGGTGTCTAAACGACTGCTAAAGTCGCTGGTCTGGTGGCGTCACCTGCCCAACCTGCTTGGAGGGAGTGCCTTTCCAACCTCCGGTATCTTCAAAAGTCTTGACAACAGATGCATCCCTGCTGGGCTGTGGAGCTCATTGTCAGGACTCCTGCTCTCAAGGGTTGTGGTCTCCCCAAGAGGGGACACAACAGATCAACCTCTTAGAGCTCCAGGCGATACGCCTAGCTCTGCAAGCCTTCTGCCATGTTTTCTCGCATCAATCTCTGCTCGTACAGACAGGCAATCAGGTGGCTATGTTTTACATGAGCAAGCAGGGAGGAACAGGGCCCCATGTCCTGTGCCAGGAGGCACTGGACCTCTGCTCCTTTGCCATCAGACAGGGTATGTCTCTCAAGGTGGTTTACCTGCCAGGCCAAGAGAACTACCTGGCGGACAAACTAAGCAGAATTCTTCAATCTCACGAATGGCAACTGAATCCGGAGGTAGTCCAGCAGATCTTCCACTGCTGGGGGTATCCGTCTATAGACCTCTTTGCCAGTCCTCAGAATCATCGGCTGCCCCGGTTCTGCTCCAGACAGCCACATCTCAGGAGGATGGCTGCAGATGCATTTCTGATCTCCTGGTCGGTGGGCCTCCTATATGCGTTTCCTCCCATGCCTCTGGTGGCCCGAACTCTGTTCAGAATTTTTCGGGACAAGGCCTCAGTCATTCTGGTAGCCCCTAGATGGCCAAGGCAACCTTGGTTTCCACTTCTCCTCCAGCTGGCAATGGAGACCCCACTCCCGCTGGGTTCAAGGCCTGACCTCCTGTCCCAGGAACAGGGCTCTCTTACATCCCAATCTCAGGTCCCTCAACCTGATGGCATGGCTGCTGAAAGGGTAGTGCTGGCCCCTCTCCTCCTACCTAAGAATGTAGAAGAAGTGTTACTGGCCTCCAGGAGGCAGTCCATTAGAAAAACCTATGCCTTCAAGTGGCGTAGATTTGAGGCGTGGTGTAACCAGCACAATGAAGACCCTTTCTCTTGCCTTGTGCCTGTGGTGTTGCAGTACCTGCTTCACCTCTCTGACTTAGGCCTCAAGTATAACTTTGTAAGGGTCCACCTGAGTGCGTTGTCAGCACATCACTCACCAGTGGAAGGGCATCCTCTTTCGCTTCATCCCTTGGTGTAAAGGTTCCTCAGAGGTCTACTTCTACTAAAACCCCCTGTTCGCCCTCTGGCGACTGAGTGGGATTTGAATGTAGTCTTGCAACAGCTTACTCGCCCACCTTTTCAGCTGATGTCTACTTGCCATCTGCACTTCCTCTCCTGGAAGGTACTCTTCCTGGTGGCACTCACGTCTGCGAGGCGCGTGAGTGAGCTCCAGGCTTTGGTTTCAGAAAGACCGTACATACGGTTTTACAGGAATAGGATGATCCTAAGCACCCACCCTAAGTTCCTCCCAAAGGTAGTCTCTCCATTCCACCTCAACCAGGAGGTGGTGGTTCCAACATTTTTTCCCAGACCGCATTCCAGCCGGGCAGAGGCGGTCCTGCATACTCTTGACTGTAAGAGGGCGTTAGCCTTCCGCCTGGAGCATACGAGGGAACATCGAAGGGCTCCTCAGCTCTTCATCTCTTTTGACCCCAGTAAGCTGGGGCTTCCTGTCTCCAAGCGTACATTGCCCACCTGGGTGGCAGACTGCATAGCCTGGGCGTACAGGGCAGCCGACCTTCCGTTGCAGGGTCGAGTCACGGCCCTCCGTGTCAGGGCTAAGACCGCATCAGTGGCTCACTTCCACTCTGTACAACACTAAGGAAGCATCAAATCACGCAAAACAGAGAAAAAACAGCCCAAAGCGTGATAAGTGGAAAGACAGAGTCCTTTATTAAGCCTTTGACCGCCTGACACAGGCAGTGTTTTGTCACCTTTCGTCAGGGGCTAGCCAGGCAAAAACTAAAAACATAAATGTACAAATATTTAAAAATGTAAAAGAACAGACAGACAAACAAACCAATAAATAAGTACAATAAATACAATTAATGATATTATAGAACAATAAACAAATAGTAATAAAATATAAAACCAAATAAAACTAGTAATGCTCAGGACCAAACACAAATATTCACATGTTTTTATATTTGTGTTTGGTCCTGAGCATACTAGTTTTATTTGGTTTTATATTTTATTACTATTTGTTCATTGTTCTATAATATCATTAATTGCCTGTGTCAGGCGGTCAAAGGCTTAATAAAGGACTCTGTCTTTCCACTTATCACGCCTTGGACTGGTTTTTGACTTCCGCTCTGTTCCACTAGCAGACATCTGCCGGGCCGCCACCTGGTCTTCAAGTCAGACTTTTGCAGCCCATTACTGCTTGGATGGAGAGTCCCGCCGAGACAGTGCTTTCGGCCAGGCGGTACTCCGGAACTTATTTGAGGTTTAGGTAACTCCTACCTTCCGACCCTCTGGTGTCAGGCTACCGGGGGTGTTGTGTCTCTGCTGGATTCCTATCACAGCTGCTGCGGCTCTTCTAGAGGGAGCCATTTTTCAGCTATGGGTTCTCGGTAGCCTATATCTAGGGAGTCCCATATGTGAGGACTGACTTCCTGCTTGTTCCTGGAGAAAGCGTAGTTACTCACCTGTAACAGGTGTTCTCCAGGGACAGCAGGAATCGGTCCTCACAACCCTCCCTCCTCCCCTGGAGTTGCAGTCCTACTGTTACTTTTCGTCTTTTTGCCGTCTTTTTAGCTATGTCATTTGACTGAGCAAGATGGCACCCTTGGGTGGGAAGGGGACCGCGCATGCATGATGCAGTCCTAAAGGCTTTCTTTGAAAGCTGAGGAATTGCTCCGCACTAGGGCTCCATCGGCGCCGACGTCACCCATATGTGAGGACTGATTCTTGTTCTCCCTGGAGAACACTTGTTACAGGTGAGTAACTACGCTTTATCCACTCCCTCAGGGGAGTCCACTCTGTTGCAAATTTTCATGTCATCTGCAAAAAGACAGACTTTTCCATGCAGTCCTTCAGCAATATCACTCACAAATACATAGAACAGTGCCGGGCCCAGGACCGAACCCTGGGGCACCCCGCTAATCACCCTCCTTTCATCCGAGTGAGCTCCATGTACCATCACCTTCTGTCGTCTGTCAGTCAACCAATCTCTGATCCAGTTCACCACCTTGGGACCCATCCCCAGACTACTGAGATTATTGATAAGCCTCCTATGAGGAACAGTATCAAAGGCTTTGCTGAAATCTAGGTAGATGACATCCATCGTATGCTCCTGATCTAGTTCCCTGGTCACCCAGTCAAAGAACTCAATCAGATTTGTTTGGCAAGATCGTCCTTTGGTAAAACCATGTTGCCTCAGATCATGCAACTTGTTGGTTTTGAGAAAGTCCACTATTCGCTCTTTCAGAAGCACCTCCGTTACTTTTCCCGCCACCGAGGTAAGGCTCACAGGCCTGTAGTTTGTCACTTTTTCCCTATCGCCACTTTTGTGAAGAGGTACCACATCCGCCCTTCTCCAGTTGTGAGGAACTGCTCCTGTTTCCACGGATCTGTTGAAAACATCCTTTAACCCTTTGAAGGCCTACTTTAAAATTTTAATCCACATTCTGCAGCCGGGTTAATTTTTGCATATTTCAGGAAAATTGTACCCGTCTTATTCAATATGTTCTCATAGTGATTTTCCTTCTGCTATGGTCATGTATTGTATACCATTTGATAGGAATATTTAGTCAGAATTTTGGATCCCGAGTGTTTTGGGCTCGGCCTGGAAAGGGTTAACGGACCTGCAAGAACCTCTGAGCTCTTTCAGTATCCCGGGATGTATCCCATCTGGTCCCATGGCCTTGTTCACTTTCCGTTTTGCAGGTTGTTCTAACCCATCATCTTCAGTGAATGGTGTGGTATCTACGTCATTCCCATTTTTATATTTGGGAGTCAGATGGTCGTTCTCCAGGATTTTCTTTAGTAAAAGAAGAGCAGAAGTATTTGTTTAGCAATTTTGCTTTTTCAATGTCACTTTCCACAAATCCGTTCCCAGCACTTCTGAGTCCTGCAATTCCATCTCTGATTTTCCTCCTCTCCCAAATATACCTGAAGAAAGTTTTGTCGCCACACTTCACATCTTTAGCCATCTTTTCTTCAGCCTTTGATTTTGCTTTCCTTATTTCTCTTTTTGTCTCTCTTAGTTTGATCCTGTATTCCTTACTGTGTTCCTCTGTTTGCAAGCTTTTGAATTTTGAGAAAGCTGTGTGCTTTGCCTTTATTTGAGCAGCCACTTCTTTGGAGAAGAACCAAATGGGTTTCCTTCTCCTCTTGTTTTTATTTACTTTCCTTACATATTTATCTGTTGCCCCTTTTATTGCCACCTTTAGTTTAGCCCATTGCAATTCCACTTCCCTTATCCCCTCCCACCCTGCCAACTCCTCCTTCAGGTACTTGGCCATTTTACTGAAGTCAATGTTTTTGAAGTTTAGGACTTTAAGCTTGTTATGATTTGACTGCACCTTGGCTTTTATCTCAAACCACACTGTGATGATCGCTGCTGCTCACAGGAGCACCCACCAGACATTCGACATGCTCTCACCATTGGTGAGCACTAAATCCAGCATTGAGCTTTCCCTGGTTGGTTCCATTACCATTTGTTTAAGTGACACATCTTGGAAAGCATCCACAATTGTTTTGCTGCTTGCCAGATTCGCAGAAGGAGTACTCCAATCCACATTGGGTAGATTAAAGCCACCCAATATAATCATGTCCCCCTTTGTGGCTATCTTGGCAATATCTATAATCAATCCATTATCTATTTCTTTGATTTGAGTTGGAGGTCTGTAGACTACAGCAGTATGGATGACAGTGCCATCTCCTCTTTCCAACACAATCCAGAGTGCAGCTTCTTTTCCCCATGCCCCCTGCATTGCAGTAGCTTTAATATTGCTTTTGACATACAAGGCTACTCCTCTCCTTTTCCACTTGCTCTGTCTCTTCTGAATAGATTATAACCAGCTATGGCTATATCCCATTCATGCGATTCCTTAAACCATGTTTCTGTAATGGCCACAATGTCCAAGTCCATTTCCACCATTAGGGCTTCCAGGTCTGGAACTTTGTTGGCTAAGCATGAAGCATTTGTTCTCATTGCTTTCCAGCATTTAACTGACCTGCATGTATTTTACATTGATTTTGTTCTGCCCACTTCTTCCCACTTGTCGTTGATGTGTGGGTTAAAAGTGTGGCTGTTTCTGATGATGATCTGCATTTGCTGGGAGTGACTTCCTGAACTAGTCCTTCCCCATCCGTCACCCCCTTTTTCTAGTTTAAATGCATATCCACATACTGCCTGAAATTTTCACTTAGCATTCTTTTCCCTGCGATAGAGAGATGTAGTCCATCAGCACAGTATAGTCTCTTGTTGGTCCATCTGTTTCCCCAGTCACCAATAAATCTGAATCCTTCTTGTTTGCACCGGGTCTGGAGCCAAGTATTAAAGCTGTTTATGCGATGCAGCCTTTCTGCCCCCTTACCATGAACAGGTAGAACTTCTGAGTATGCTACAGTGTTTACAATGGGCTTCAGTTTCTCTCCCAGAGTCTGGAAGTCCTTTTGAACTGCAGAGGCACTGTTTCTAGCCAGGTCATTTGTACCCAGGTGGATGACAACATCAATTTTGGAGTGCTCACTTTCTGCGCTAAGTACATCAACAATTTGGTTTATATTCCTGCTGGCTGAAGAGCCTGGGAGGCATTTGACTATCTTCTCTCCTTTGAGCTGTGTTCCCAAGTTGGTGCATCTGATGATGGAATCTCCAAGTAGTAGTAGTAGTTTTTATGTTTGGTGAGTTTTTCTTCATATTAGGTGCTTTAGCAGGAGATTGGATATTGACTGACTCATTTAAGGGCCCTTCACTTTCCATGGCTTGGTGATCCTCATTAACCAAAGCAGAGAAGGCAGCATGCAGGGATATCTCTCGATGTATAGAATGTCTCTGCATTACAGGTCGCAATCTACCTGAGCCCACTGTGATCCATTTGTTCCTGGGATGGATGGATGTTTGTGGGAGTGGTGGTGGTGGACTTTGTTCTGTTTGTATCCTAGAAGAGCTGTGTTTCATTGCAGCTAGTTCTTCCCTTAGTAGAGTCAATTCTTTATGCATGGTAGCTAACTTGAGGCACATAGGACAAGCTCTTAGGTTCCAAATGATTCGTCTCAGAATGAAAGCACCACAGTTATTGCACTGAATACATGACATGCTGATTAAGCAGTCCTAGAAGAAGAAGAAGAAAAGGTGGGCTTAACACCAAATTAAAAAGGATAGATGGCAACGTATGTGACCAATATATATGCAATGCAGCCCTGGGGTGGGTGGGGTGAGGGGTAGGGTGGGCAGGAACCTAAGTGTCCTTGGTCAGTAGGCCTTACATGAACAGTGGGCACACTCATATATCTGATTTAAGGTCTACACAAGGAATGCAGGCAGTCAGAATATTCCCAAAAGTAATGTATAACCAACTATTAAATTCTCTATTAGCAAGAAGCAAAAAGATAGAAAGCTGAAAGCTTAGCTGTGTGGAGGCTCTGGAAGCTGTGAAGACTGGAGTTGACCAGGTACTTGTGGCAGGCTGTAAGATAATCTGATTAGCCCCTCCCTGGGAGCAGGCTTGCAACAGAAAATTCAAACAATGGAAGCAGAAATAGTCAAACTGAACTTCTTCGTTCTTTGTATCTGCTTACTGTCTCGAAGGCACACATTGCATTGCATTACTGTGCAAAGGTCCCTGTAACTTTTGCTTTTAAAGTAAGTAAGTGGGAGACTCAGGTAAAAGACCAGGTCCCTGCAATGTAAGTATTTCTATTTCAAGTAGCTTTATATCACTATTGTCCCTGGCCAGTAGGCCTTACATGAACAGTGGGCACACTCAGGTATCTGATTTAAGGGCTGCACAAGGAATGTAGGCAGTCAGAATATTCCCAAATGTAATGTTTAACCAACAGTTAAATTCTCTATTAGCAGCAAGCAAAAGGAGTATTATGATATATAACAGAGGCTATTTTTCAACTGTTCCATGAGCGGATGCAGCCGATATGTGTTAGAAACAATGATGTCATCACTTGGTGTATATACTGGTGCCAGCACTGAGAGAAGCCAGTATTGTCTGCCTCCAGCAGGTGGCAAAGTGTGTGGTCCGATGCAGCAGTGTTGATAGGCCTGACTCTCCTGGCCCACACTACAATGTCATGGTCACTATGACTGAATCTGGTAGGGCCCAGTGTTGCTTGGAGTGGAGAATGTCTTGTTTCTTGGAGATGACAGCCACCCTGTTCAGAAAGCCGTTTCCCACAGATTCCAGCACTAGTGGGCCAAAGAGGAGCAGGAAGACCCCATGAGGTCCCTGAGGCAGGCTAGCAAGTTGCCCCAGACTCCTCTTTTTTTCTTACTGTCCTTCTGCTTTCTAAGATTTTGGGGGTGGGGGGATTTTTTCCTTTTCCTTTTTCAGCTCCATTATTTTCCATGGGGCAATATTTGGCTTTCTTTGCTGCTTAATAAAGCAGCTTCAGATTTAAAAAAAAACAAAAGGCAGGCTTTCTGTGGCAACAGGGCATCGTAGGCCTGTGTGGCTGGCTGAGGAAGCCCTGCTATGGTTTCAATGAGCAACCTGTCGGATCTTGGGATTCCCTTCTTGAGTTTCCTTTTTTTGCAGCCTGTGCTGGGTTTTTTTCCCCCAGTGGTTCCTTTTCCTTCCCTCTGTCAATTAATTTTGTCAGCTCCTCTTTTTTGCAGCATGAGCATTTTTTTCATGGCAGGCTTTCTACTTTTTGCCATGTGGAGCTTGTTTATCTTGGTGATACATTACCAAGAAAACCCAGAGGCAGCTGGTTGCCAAAAGTCAGCACTGACTTGACAGCACTAAAAATAAAAATAAATATATATAGTGTGTATGCATGTCCTTGTGCATACATATGGATACACAGTCACATATTCATACACGTGCATACATACGCACGCACACACACATGCATATAAACGCATACATATACATGCCGAGTGATGGCTTCATTGAAAATTGCTCAACCCCAATACTTCAACAACTTCACTGGCTACCCATCATCTCACGTGTACGACACAAAGCAGCTCTTACTATCCCCTGAATTTATCACAGTACCTCTGCTGCAGCCCTTCAAAGCTTATTAATCAAGGATCCCAGTACAAGACCCAGGCGTTCTAACATGTTAATATCTACACCATATGAGTGAAAGAACAAGAAAACATTCCCATCAAAATATGTTTTTTTGTCGGACTATGTGATACCTTGCCTAGGGCCATTTAAACCAGACCCCCAGGCCATGGTAAATCTTAGTCCATTTTAGTTAAACAAGCAGTAAAAGATAGATTTATACTTAACTTCCGCGGCAAAATCATCAAGGTGAGAGAGACACGACACAGTCCTGCTTTTCGGGTATAAAAATTTAGTTTACCCTGCCTCAGGTCAAAATTGTCATCACCAATCGAAAGCCGTCGCCAAATTGATGATTTTGCCGCGGCAGTTAAGTATAATCTCTTTTACTTGAGCCAGGTGACAGGATTTGGCTCGAAGGGTTCGGCTTATAGCCGTTGGTGATTGATTGTTCTAACATGTTAAACAGGCTCATTACACCTGCAGAAATTCAATGATCCAACCAGTCAGAAGAGCCCTGTCTCTTGTTGCAACTGCAATTTGGAACTCTTTCTGATCACATGAATTCCACAAGAGATATTAAGGACTTCCGTTTGATGTTAAAAACATTTTTGTTTGTGGATTACTTTGGTCTCTCTCAGTGACCATATCCCATTGTTAATGATTTCTTTCTATTTTGTTAACGACCTCAACTATATCCCACTGTTAATGACTTCTTATTTTGTTAATGACTTCTAATTTTTCCCTCTTTTGCCCTTTTACCTAATTTGTAATAGTTCCTAATGTAAACCACTTTGATTGAAGGAAAAGGTGGTATATAAATCTGGATAAATAAATAAATAAAACTGTCTCCACCCATTGGTAAGGGACCATAAGCCATTCATCTGGATTGGTCTAGCAGGATTCAAGGAAACAAAATTATCAGCTATGTAAAATTTCACTTTTTACACATGGAAAGGCTTTCTAAAATTCTTATGCAATATGATATTGTTTGGTTTGTGTAGTAGTAGTAGTTGTTGTTGTTTCATCAAGTCAATGCTGATTCTTGGTAACCTATATTTACTGGGTACTTAGACCAGATGTATCCAGAAAGATCTCATTGCTGCTATCCTGAGAATCATATTTGTTGGTGAGCCTTAAGCACCACAGTTGAGTACATCTGGGAAGAGGTTACTGGGTTATGGTTCTGGAGAAGAACTATCCTTTGCAACTGACTGTAGAAGTTAATATATCCCTATGCCTCTGGGTGTGGCATTCCTGGTTTTGGTCTTAGCTTCCCATGCACTCAGGCCCTCCTTTCTGATTCATTGTAAAAGTACTTAGTAAAAATTGTGACATACATGCATAAACAAAATACGTAAATAAATACATAAATAAAATAAGGCTATTTAGTCTGATCACTTAGTGTGCTTGGGTGGTGTTGCTTGTGAAAATAAGTTATGAAGATTCTTGACCAAAATTTGAAAAATGAAAATGCTATGGTTGGTTTGGGATGGGTTTTAAAAAGGGATTGTTTATTGTGTTGTAATGGCTGATAGTTACATTGTTATTTTATGTGATGTAAGCTGCAATGTGTTTATTATAAGTGTTGGTATATAAGAATATTAATATATCAATAAATTATATTACTGTTGGATGTCTTCCACATTTAATATATTGTTCCATGACTATTTAACTGACTGGAAGCTCAGTAATTTTCAAATCTCTGAATTGAAGTACGTGGGGCTTTTTTTCTCAAACTGGAAACAATCTATTCGGGGTACATAAATAATTGAAATTCTCTGTGAACAAGCAGGAAATAAGTCCTCACATATGGGTGACATCACTGATGGAGCCCCACATGGAATGCTCCCCAGCTTCCTGCTGCGGCACCATATTCTCCAGTCTTCTTTTTCCATGGATCCCCTAGTCGTGTACCCGCAGTTAGTTTCTTTCTGTAATTTTTTTTTCTGCCTGTTTGTTAATTGGTCTTCACCAATGTAGGTTTTTTTTCTCTCTTTTCTCACTTTTAGCAAATTTTTTCCCCTTTGGGGTTGTTTTTCCGCCCACAGTGACTCTCCAGTTATATTTTGCCAAGGTGGTATTTGTAATCTTCTGGAAAATGTAATCTTTTGCCGCTGTCTACTTTTGGTTAAGCTCCGTTTGGTCCTGGGTTCATTTCACAGAGACAGTAGGGTAAGCAGCACAAATAAGATAACCAAAACTGGTGTGACTTGGAAAAATAGTTTTATATAGAAATAGGCTTATTACATAGGTACAGAACAGAGTTATAAGGTTGCTACAGAGCTGCATCTGTGGGTGTGTGCATGTGTGAAGTGTGTGTCAGAGTCTCATAGTAAGAAGAATATAGAGAGAAAGAAAAGAACAAGGGTGGGGGGAGAGAAAGAAGTATGGGTCAGAGCCTCATAGTAGGAAGTGTCCCATCAACAGAGAGAGAGCTATTTTTGTGTTTCTGTATTTATAGTGAAAATCTTAAGCACCTCCCCTTGTCATAATTTGGTTTGTTTGAGGTCTGCTATCACTTGATTTAGCAAGGAGGGGCTGCAGACCAATCTCATCAGGCCCGAAGACTGACATCACCAGGGGGTCAGAGCTAATCTCATCTTGTAAACTACCCTCATTAAGTTTGGAGACTGACATCACCAGAGTAACAAAGCTGCTTGAAATCCAAGGTCTGGGAATAGTCATGACACCTATGCTAGGCATAATGTCATGCTGATGTATGTTGACATCTCCCACACCTTTTTTATTTTTATGTATTATTTGTGCTTGGAAATGGTGGAAGCAAACCTGTGGTACCTGTCCCAGCTGCAATTACATGCTAGTAGGCAGCTTGTCTAATACCTCCTGTATTAAATACCTTGCTATGTCCAGCAGGTCCCCTGTCCTGCACAGTACTGTCTCTAGTGTTCTAGAGATAAACAAATCCCCTTATGAGTCCAAACCTCATGTCTTAGGTAGGGCAGCCACTACTGGGGGGGGGGGGGGGAAACCCAATATGCTACCTCAGTGCCTGTCTTAGAGAGAGTGAACAGTGCATAAGGGATGCAGGAATTTTCTCAGGAGGTTAAAGCCGAAAGGTACCAGGATGCTATGAGAGGATAGGAAGCAATACTAGACTGCCGCTGACTCTGGTATTCAGTGTAATAGGAAATGCCAAATTAGCAGGCCAAATTAGCCTGGATGTAGGGGTACGTGCTGGAGAAATTCAGTGTATACCTTAAAATGTTGTTGATGTTCTGTAGGACATGCGCTGCAAGGAGATGTACATTTGTTTCATTTTACAACACAGGAAAATTATGATAATGCATAGCAATATTTGTACAGCAGTTAAAATAATAGTAGGGTGAATAAAAACATTACAGACATGATCAGCAGTAGGTGAGTAAGCAAATAACAATTCCCACACAGACGCATGAGCATCTTGTAGCAAGTGTGTCCATTCTCATAAGTGATGGTGTGAGTCACTTCAGTGGATGTTGTTTTAAGGTGATCAATATAGGCATGGAGTTCTGTAAAGTTGAGCAGTTTATGTAATGTCTTATCTCCAGGAACAAGCAGGAATGAGTCTTCACATATGGGTATCGTCGGTACCGACGGAGCCTGCGCGGGAATGCTCCCCAGTGTCCAATAAGAAAGCTTTTGGGAGCATCCCACAGCGCCTGCGCGCTGCCTTCCCGCCTTTCCCAACCGCCTCTCTCCAGTTCTTCTTTTCCGCGGAGCCAGCAGGTCGTGTTCCTGTCACTGCAGAAGAAGTTCTTTATTTTTTCTTTATTCTTTTGTGTCGCGTCTGCCTTCTTCGACGTCGGACCGGTACCGCCGGTCTTTTCTTTTCTTTCTTTTAAAAAAAAAACAAAAAAAACGTATACTTTCTTCACTGTGTATTTTAGTTTTTGGGCCTTAGGCCTAAAAATTTTCTCCTCATGGAGAAGCCCGCCTTCGGGTTTAAAAAGTGCACAAAATGTGGCGGTACTATTTCTGTCACCAACACCCATGATTGGTGTCTAAAATGTTTAGGTCCTGACCATTCCATCACGGATTGTTGTGTCCTGTACCATGATGTCTAAAAGAGGTCGGCAGAACCGAGCAGCCAAGCTCAGTACCCTGTTTCCCTCTGATGCAGCTTCGGTGGTATCGACGTCTTCCAGGGCTGCTTCTTCCTCCCATGGATCTCAGGTAACCAAGCATAAATCTGGCCGGTCCTTGAAGGGCAAATCTCCCTCTAAGCATCGAGATGCCTCCGGGCTTGTCCTCGAGGACTCCGCACCGGCAAAGTTACCCCGGCGGGAGGTTCTGGCTTCCAAAGCATTGTCTATGGGGTCACAGGTTGACATCGATGGCTCGGCCTTGACCGATCACCTGTTGCCGTGTTCTGGGGTACCGGTGGCTCCCACTGGTACCGATATCCAGACTTTGGTGGCGTTGTTGGATCAGAAGATTCTGACCATGCAGCGCACCCTGACGGCATTCATGCAGGCTGCGACGCCTCCGGTAGCGCAACAGTCCCCATTGCCGGTACCGGCTCCGGCACCGGCATCATTCCCGGTGCCGGTACCGATTGCATCGACATCGGCTTCGGTGTCGACTGCAACGGTACCCTGTCCTATGATGCCCATCGGTACCGAACCGGTACCGGTTACTCCCGATGTCGATACCACTCGGTACGCATATCAGGCTTTACAGGAGCATCCAGACAGGCGATACTTCGATTCCTCCGAAGACTCTGACGAGTCCGAAGGATCTGTCGAGGCATCGATACTTCTTCCACAGGAGTCTTCTTCTCCTAAACGAAGAATGTCTCCTCAAGAAGACTTGTCTTATCAAGACTTCATTAGGGAGGTGGCTAGGGGCCCCTCTACATCACAGTGGCCCCTGAGTCAGAGCCTAGAGCCAAGCAGCTGGATATTCTACAATATCCCAAGGCTCCTAAAGAGGCAGCTACTTTACCTGTTCATGAGATTTTGTATGATCTCATGTTGAGCATGTGGGAGACACCTCTTACTACCTCTCCTCATTCTCGCAGGTTAGACACCATGTATCGTGTCCCTCCTTGTCCTGGTTTTCATAAGACTCGACTTCCTCACCACTCTATTGTGGTAGAGTCTGCCATGAGAAAGATAAAGAGTGCAAAAAGACACTCATCTAATCCTCCAGGATGTGAATGCAGGACCCTAGATGTTTTTGGCCGTAGGGTTTTTCAAGCTTCTATGCTAGCTGCCAGAATCAACTCCTATAGTCTCTATATAGGGATGTTTCTAAAGGAAGTCACAGATCATCTGCAGACTTTAACCCCTTTTATTTCAGAAGATAAAAGGCAGGAGTTTCTCACTTGGCTCAGACATGCCCAGGATGTTTCCAAATTTTCCAACCGTGCAGCCTTTGACTCTTTTGAGTGTGTAAGCAGAGCCTTGGCTATTGCCATAGGTGCACGCAGAATTGCTTGGCTACAAGCTTCTGATTTGGAACTCTGGGTCCAAGATGAATTAGGAAATCTTCCTTGTACAGGTGAAAACCTTTTTGGCAAGGATTGGCAAGCAAAGACCACTCAGATTGATGCTGAGAACTCCGCTTTGGATCGACTTTCAAAGTCCACCTCTGCTCCTGCTAAGAAAAGATTGTTCAAAAAGACATCTTTTTCTAAAAAGGGAAGATATTATCCTGCTTATGGTCAGCAGGCATCTTCTGCAGGTCGTTTTGCTGCAAAACGTCAGCAACCACCTAAACAGGCCAAGTCAAAGGCTGCTAGGCCTTCCACGGCCCAGCAGCCTCAGCCTCCTCAGGGCCTTTGACTTGCAACTAGAGAACTTAGCCTTTCTAGCTCTGGAAAAACCAGAGCCCCTCACCATTCCAGGAAGGTTGGCTTACTTTGCTCCCAGATGGGAACAAATCACAGCAGAGCAATGGACCCTCTCCATCATAAGGGAAGGGTACAAGCTTCATTTCTTAAGCCTTCCTCCTCGCACCATGGTGAGACAGTTCAATTCTCCAACATCTCTCCTCAACCTTCTGGTCAGGAGATTGCCACCCTTCTTGCCCAAGGGGCAATAAAGAAGTACCTCTTCTTCAACAGGGCTCAGGGTTCTACTCCCCTTATTTTCTTATCCCAAAGAAAACAGGGGGCTACAGACCCATATTAGATCTCAGAGAATTGAACAAGTTTCTATTCAAAGAGAAATTCAAGATGATTTCTCTCAGTGCTCTGCTTCCATACCTTCAGAGTCAGGACTGGCTTTGTTCTCTAGATCTCAAGGGAAAGCACTACCAATACAGGGTGCTTCCGTTCGGTCTGGCCTCTGCACCAAGGGTGTTCACGAAATGCATGGCAGTAGTAGCTGCATTTTTATGCACTCTGGGAATATTTGTCTTCCCTTACCTGGACGACTGGCTCATTCGAGCTCCATCCCAGTCAGGCCCAGAATTGTCTAATCTGCACAATGCGTGTTCTCCAGTATTTGGGACTGGTAATAAACATCCCAAAATCAAATCTCACCCCTACTCAGTCTCTGGAGTTTATAGGGGCCTTGCTGGATACCACAACTGCAAGGGCCTATCTTCCTCAGGCCCGTTGCCTGTGCTTAGTGAAGTTAGCCTCCCGGATACAGTTAAAGTCCCATTTAACTGCTCGAGAGATGTTACAACTCTTAGGCCACATGGCATCTACCGTGCACGTGGTTCCATATGCTCGCCTTCACATGAGGGCAGCTCAATGGACTTTGTCCACCCAATGGACTCAGGCATCAGATTGCCTGTCAGACAAAATAGCAAACTCCAGTCGCCTTTTTTGGTCTCTCCAGTGGTGGAAGTCCTCTTCAAATCTGTTGCTGGGGTCCCCTTTTCAGCAGTCACTACCCCAAGCAACTCTTACAACAGATGCTTCTCCAATGGGTTGGGGAGCTCATCTGCAGGATCTCTCCACCCAGGGCATCTGGTCTCCACAGGAGACTTCTCTGCATATCAATCTCTTGGAACTCAGAGCAATATTCTTAGCTCTGAGTGTTCCATTCCCTGCTCAGCTACAGGACAGTCCTCATCCATACGGACAACCAAGGAGCCATGTTCTATGTAAAGAAGCAGGGCGGGACTGGCTCTCTGTCGCTTTGCAATGAAGCTTTGCGACTGTGGGCCTTCGCCAGAGAGCATCACATTCATCTTCTGGCAGTATATCTTCCAGGCGTTCAAAACTCTTGGGCAGACAGACTCAGTCGAGTTCTGCTTCCACACGAGTGGTCCCTCCACATGGACAAGGTAGCCAGGATTTTTTGAACTTGGGGAACCCCAGACATAGACCTCTTTGCAAGTCCGTGGAATGCCAAACTTCCCCGGTTCTGTTCCAGAATTCCGTGTCAGGGAGTTCAGGCCAAGGATGCCTTCCTCCTTCACTGGGGTCAGGACTTCCTGTATGCTTTTCCTCCCATTCCTCTGATCCCCAAGACTCTGTTCAAACTTCAGAGGGATCAAGGATCCATGATCCTCATAGCTCCACGCTGGCCACGCCAAGTGTGGTACCCTCTACTTCTGCATCTCTCCCAAGCCCCCTCCCTGGACTTAGGAGCTGCTCCAGACCTTCTGTCTCAGGAGGAGGGGACTTCGTGGCATCCAAATCCCAAGTCCCTTCACCTCAGAGCTTGGTTACTGAAGGCCTAGACCTTCAAGACTTCAATCTTTCACAGCAGGTGAAGGATATCCTTCATGCTCCCAGGAAACCTTCCACTAGGCGTTTCTATGCTTTTAACTGGAAAAGATTTTCCATTTGGTGTGCTCAAAAGGGTCTTGACCCTCTGGCACTTCCTCTGAATTCTCTATTAGAATATCTCCTGCATCTCTCCAATGCAGGCCTTAAGACGAATTCAGTAAGGGTCCATTTAAGTGCTATTGCAGCATCCCTTAAGCCTATCAATGGACAACCTATTTCCTCTCATCCTCTTATTGCAAGATTTATGAGAGGCCTAACGTTAACTAAACCTCCCATTCGACCTCCTCCGGTGGCATGGGATTTAAATTTGGTTCTTGGTCAGCTTATGAAGCCACCCTTCGAACCCTTAGCCACTACCTCCTTGAAACTTCTTTCCTGGAAGGTTATTTTCCTTATTGCAATCACTTCTGCTCGCCGCATTAGTGAACTGCAGGCCTTAGTGGCTAATCCACCTTATACAAGGTTCCATCATGATAAGGTAGTCCTTAGGACAAATCCTCACTTTATGCCTAAAGTGGTCTCACCTTTTCATCTTAATCAAGAGGTATATTTACCTGTCTTTTTTCCAGCTCCTCATGCATCCTCTGCAGAGAGGAGCCTTCATACTCTAGATTGTAAAAGAGCTCTAGCTTTTTACTTACACAGGACACAGCAACATAGAAAGTCTTCCCAGCTTTTTGTTGCTTTTGATCCTTCTCATTTAGGACTTCCAGTCTCTAAAAGAACAGTGTCCAATTGGATTGCTCAGTGTATTTCTTTCGCTTACCAGAGTAAGAACCTTTCTCTGGAGGGCCATGTCACAGCTCACAATGTGCGAGCCATGGCCACCTCTATGGCTCACCTTCATTCTGTCTCCATCGATCAGATTTGTCGAGCAGCCACCTGGGCCTCGGTTCATACCTTCACAGCCCATTACTGTTTGGACAAGGACTCCCGCCGGGATGCCCTTTTTGGTCAGGCTGTCCTCAAACACCTGTTCCATTCTTGAGCAACTCCTGCCCTCCTTCCCGGAATGGATGCCTGAGATCCATAGGAAGACGAGGAACCCCTAAGGGTCTCATACTTTGGGGATCTCCCGGGCATCTTAGCTAGGGAGTCCCCATATGTGAGGACTCATTCCTGCTTGTTCCTGGAGATAGCACAGTTACTTACCTGTAACAGGTGATCTCTGGGAACAGCAGGAATTAGTCCTCACAACCCACCCACCTCCCCTAGGAGTTGTCTCTCTCTCTCTCTTTGTCTTTCCTTTACTCTCTTCTATTGTCTCAGCTTTAAACTTGAACTGAGGAGAGTTGGTAGGAAAGGCGGGAAGGCAGCGCGCATGCGCTGTGGGGATGCCCCAAAAGCTTTCATCCTGGGAAGCTGGGGAGCATTCCCGCGCAGGCTCCGTCGGTACCGACGTACCCATATGTGAGGACTAATTCCTGCTGTTCCCAGAGATCACCTGTTACAGGTAAGTGTAACTGTGCTTGACAGAGGAACATTTATTTATATTTTTTGCTGCATCTCACATAAAATGGGATTTTTTTTTTAGTGCATATGGATTAGAACGCTCTTGACTCTTCCTGAAGTATTTGGAGGACTGGTTGGTGCTATGAAAAAACTTTTCTTCATCTTTTTTTAAATTATCTTTTTGAATTTATTCTGATTTATGTTGTGTTAAGATTTGTCATCAAGGCTTTTCATTCACATTAATATTTTGTTTTCATTTGATATTTCAATGCTATTAGTCCATTTTTTATTCAGTGATGATAAATCCTCTGTCCCAGGTATTTAAACAGGGTAAGCACAATATGCAAATAAATCCTAGTATTGGACTAGGTTATGTAAAATAATCTAATGAATATTCATTATGGGCATCCTAAAAACCAAATCTGTTTATGGCAGTTGCTCAAAGTTGCATACCTCTGTCCTAATCCCTTAGTGAACTTGGGTAGTTTGTGTTTTCATCAGAATCTTTGTCCATTTTGATACCTTTTAGTGGGCGCCATAAGAGCTGCTTAAAACTGATGTACGTGAACTTTCCAGACTTTCCAAGTTCCTTCTTCCGTGACCTAGAAAGCTCATGTGCAACATTTATAAGCTGTTTTTACACTAGTTTAATAAAAGATATGACCACCTGTTCAGTTAAAGTATTATCATGTAATCTTGTACTTGTTTGAGTATGCTTTCTAACCTGTTTTAATGATTCCTTTTGTGATTAATTGCTGCCTAAAATAGAGGGGGGTCAATAAAAGGGGTTTGTTTAAACCTGAATTCTTGCCAGTCTTGGTATCTGTTCTGTTCCTATATATTCTACAGATCTCCAGGAACAAGCAGGAATGAGTCTTCACATATGGGTACGTCGGTACCGACGGAGCCTGCGCGGGAACGCTCCCCAGCGTCCAATCAGAAAGCCTTTGGGAGCATCCCTCAGCGCCTGTGTGCTGCCTTCCCGCCTTTCCAACTGTCTCTCCTCAGTTTTCGTTTTTCACGGAGCCGGCAGGACGTCCTCCTGTCACCGCAGAAACTTTCTTCTTTAATTTTTTCATTCTTGTTTTCTTGTGGTCGCGGCTGTTTTCCCGCCGCCACCGATACCGCCTGTGGGGTTTTTTCTTTCTTTTTCTCAAACTGAGGGAGAGTTTTCCCTCAGTTTCTGTCTTACATTTTGTTGGGCCTATAAGGCCTTTCCATCATGGAGCCTTCTTCTCCTAAGAAGTGTCTTCACTGTGGAAATAGTTTTCTTTTTAGACTCCAATGACTGGTGTCTAACCTGTTTGGGTCCTGACCCTTTTTCCCCTGAACCATCAGGCTACAATACTGTGAGAAGAGATTCTCTCTTTCGAGTTTCCCTCGATACCGTTTTCCCTCCCTATGGCAGGGCACCGGCCATTTCTTCTCTACAGGATCAGGTAACCCACAAACAGTCTGTTAAGACTAGCCAATTCTTGAGTGGTAAGTCTCATGCTAAGCATGCTGACGGCTCCGGCCTTGCCCTCAAGACCCCATTGGCATTAAAACCCCGGCGGGAGTCTTCAGGCTCCAAAGCATTTCAGGGGTTTCAGGTTGTTCCTGGGGCTCACCCCTCACAGAACATACCTGAGCCAAGCTCGATGGTGGCATCCGCTTCGAGCGGTACCGATACCCCGGCATCGGCTCCGGTGTTGAGTGATCTACTCTTCACCAGGGATCGTCATCTGGCGTCCTCGGTACCTTCGGGACCGATCAATACGACCCAGATTGACTTTCCTGTATCGGCAACATCGCCGATACCACCACCGACATCGGTACCCTCTAGAAATGCATCGATAGACTCGCTCCCTTCGATGCCGAGTCTGGAATCGATATCTAGTCTAGATGACTGGGTACCGACGCGTCTCGGAACTGATGTTTACCGATTCCGCATGCATGGTACCGAGGATAATCACCAGGGGTTTTTAGTTACCTCGGTACCGCTTGAGAAGCCTCCGATGACTGCTTCGGTGTCGGTTTCGCCTTCGATTCCGACACAACTACCGGTATCGGTATCGATGCCGGTACCTGCAGTATCATCGGAACCAGCTCCTTCCATGCTTTTTTCACCTGGATCGCTCCTCTCTATACCTAGTTTGGAGTCGATACCTGGCATGGATGATGCACTACTGACTGTCTCAACTCATAACTGCCAGTGTCCATCCATTACAAATCCTGTTCTGCACCAGACAGGTACTTCCTCCGGTGCCCAGGCTACCTTTTCAAATTTAGCCTATCCAGGGATGGTTCCCATCGGAGATCCTTCTTTTCAGAAATTTCTCCTTGACATGGCAACCTTCCTTAATATTCCTATCCCTGACTGAGTCTTCTCAGGGTTTTTCTGCAGAAAAGGAAAATATAATGCTTCCTTTACATCACTCTTTGCAGAATCTTCTTCTGAGGGTATGGGAAAAACCTTTAAGGGTTTCTTCACCTCCTACAGCAACTGATCTTCTGTATCAGGTGCCCCCCTCTCCAGGATTTCAAAAGCCTCAACTTCCCCATCATTTCATTGTAGTGGAATCAGCAATGAGGAAGGTAAAAAGCAAAAAAAAAACATTCTTCTTTCCCGCCAGGGCGTGCATCTAGAAAACTGGATGCCTTTGGATGTCAAACCTTCCAAACATCTTTATTTTTATTTTATTTATTTATTTAGTTTACACTTATATACCGCTACTTCCAGCGATCAGCAGCGGTTTGATTACAAATGTGGGATATGTCAAATCAAGACAGGAAAATTGGATCATATATACATAGATTTAGGGTTAGGCAGAACATGCAGGGTTAGACACTTCAAAAATTAGGTTTACAATATCTACATAATTACCGTTCTCTATTAGATACGTTTACACAGGTCTTCATTTACACAGCTCTCTATTATTACATTTATACAGGTCGGCATAATGGTTTCACTTTTTACATCAGGTTATAGTGACATTTGAAAAGATGAGTTTTTATTTTCCTTCTAAAGTCATTTATGTCTTTTATAGCTCTCAGTTGATGTGGTAGATGATTCCAGGTTATCGGGGCTGAGAATGCGAATGCTTTGTTGCTGGTGCTTGTTTTTACTGATTTGATATTGTTAGGAACTTGTAATGTGTTAGAGTTAATAGTTCGCCTGTCTCTGTTGGTAGGTTGTTTGTTGATCAGTGTTGAGAGGAATGAGGGTGCTATGTCATGTATGAGCTTGAATGTGGTTACCAAAGTTTTGTATTGTATTCTGGCCACAACTGGTAACCAATGTAGATCGATCAGTACAGGTGTGATGCGCTGAGTGATTCTTGTTCGTGTGATGATCCTAGCCGCCACATTTTGGGCCAATTGCAGTATATTTAGCGTTTTCTTTGGCAGACCCTGTAGTATGGCATTACAGTAGTCTATGTGTGGCATAATGAGTGCTTGTGCCACCATCCGAAAATCACAGGGTTCGATTAAGTTCCTCAGTGGCTGTAGGACTCTGAGCTTGTGGAAGATGGCTTTGTTTGTTCTTCGCAGATGTTTTTCCAGTTGGAGCTTGCTGTCTAGTGTGACACCCAGGTATTTGATCTCGTTTTTTGTGTTGTATGTGTTGTTGCAGAGGGTAACCGTCGGAGGGGGTTCAAAGTCATGTTTACTTGATATATACATTACTTCGGTTTTCTTATGGTTAATCGCCATGTTGTTTTGCTGGATCCATGCTAACATCTCGTACAGGCATGCTTCAAGGTGTGTATACTTTGGGTTATTAGTGTCTAATTGGGTGTATATGCTGGCAACAAGGATTCTCTCATATATTTTCTATATGAGTCTATCCCTTCAGGAGGTCACAAAGAAATTATCTCTTTTGACGCCTTTTCTATCAGAGCCCAAGGCTGCAGACTATTCCTTACTTCTTAGTCATAGCCAAAATATCTCTTGGTTTCTTTCTCGTGCTTCCCTAGACTCTTTTGAGTCTGTTAGCAGAACTTCTGCTATAGCCATAGGAGCACGTCGTAAAGCCTGGCTCCAAGCATCAGACTTGAGCAGATGGGCACAACAAAGACTGAGTAATACTCCTTGTACTGGAGAAAATCTTTTCAATAAGGAGTCCTTACGTCAGGTTGCTCATTGCTCCACTGACTTTCCTGTTTCTGAGGGCCATCCTAAGCCCTCTCCTTCCTCAGCAGGTAGGAAATGCCCTACCAAACCTTCTTTCCCTAAAAGAAAGAGGTTTTCCTCTTCTCCTGCCCATCATTCGGATGTTCCCAAGCAGGGGAAATCTCGCCCTGGTCTAAAGAATCCAAACTCTAGCCAGGCTGAATAAACACAGTAACCATAGGTTTCTGATTAATCTTTTTATAACTACAGTTAATTTCTTTTCAGCAGAAGTTTTTCACTGTTTTTCCATTCAAAACTCTGCTCAGGGATTCCTACTCTCAGGAAATCAATTTACTCTTCAGTATGCTGAACTGTCAGGATATTCATGTCTATAAGTTACAGAGTTTTCCACCTCTTCCTGACTAGAAGAGAGGTTAGTAACTATCACATGATAGTTTCTCTGTACCAGCATGAATTTTTTCCTTCCAGGGACTTACCATGTGGTAAGTCCTTCTTCAGCTTCTATCTACCCTCTTGGCCAGGGTTTCCCCTGTAAGAGTGGTACCATACCATTGAAAGACTTTTCTTGTCTTTTTTTTCACTGTAGAGTTTCTTCTCCTGAGTAAACTCCCTTCTTTATCTGGGCAGCTCTGCAGACAGAGACAGCTTGCTCTCTTTGTTCAGTCTGTTCTCTCTGTTTGACACAGACCGACTCTCTCTGTTGTCCTATTCAGTAGCTGCCCATATAGGAGTTCCAGTAATTGACTACTGGTACTTTTCCACAAGTCCCAGTCTTGTCTTCCACCACTCCTGTCTGGCCTTAGTAGTGATTCCAAGACAGTTTTTCTACATCTTTCTTGGATACTCCTTTTCACTACAGGCTCCTTACACTATCTTCTACCCTTGCCATCTCCAATCTCTGGGTTTTGCAACGTAGTGGACGTGGCTGTCAGTTTTCTCCATCAGCCAGTTCTACATCCCAGTTCTCCTGCATAATGCTCTCTGCAATCCTACTGAGAAGCTTTCCACTATGGGCCCTTGCTAGAGAGCATAGAGAGCATAGAGTTTCTCTAATGGCTATCCATCATGGTTGAAAAAGGCTTCCTCAGTCATCCCCTATGACTGTGAGGGTTCTTCACACCCTACTATCTTCTTTTTAAAAAAAAAAAAAAAAAAAAGAGGGAAAAGGACATCAGCCTTCTCCACGTGAAAGTCTAAGAGTTATCCCATTCCTTAGGGAATATACTCTTTTTTTTTTTTCTTGCAGCTTGTCCTCATGGTATCCTAATGCTTCAAGGACAGCACATATTAATCTGAAAAACGCCTGATACCTCCTTTGTCCCTCACGTAGGTCAACCTGGTATCCCATTCTATGCGTTTCTGTCCTTTTACCATGCTGGAGTTCCACAGGACTCCGGACTGACTGTTTACAGACTGATATTATCCTCTGTTTTTTCACGTAACCATCCTGGTTATTCACTGGATAGCATTCCTTTACCATCATCTCTGGGGGAATAGATTCTCTATATATCTTCTCAAGTAGTTTTCCCCCTCCTTGTTAGATGAATCTTTTCCCTTCACATCTCCATGTGAATGTCCTAATATGCATAGCTCTGTCTGCTTACTTGCAGACATCTATCTTTAAACCTATATAGTCAGGTGTATATCTATATATATCTATACCTATATATGTCTCTGTATATGTATCTGTCTTTCAGCTAAGTGTGCATATGCTATGCCCTTTAGATCTCATTATAGATCTATATATATCTATATACCTGTGTGTATGTGTGTATATATATATATATCTACATAGATATGTGTATCTGTCCAGATACTTCTTATAGGTAGATATGTATTTCCATACTTATCTCTCTGACTGTCTATGTTCATTAAGTTTTTTACCTTCCTGTATGTTCCTGACAGTGGGCTTGCACAGCTTCATTCTGTTCCACAGTATGTTTCCAATATGATGCACACAACCACTGCTGTGGTACTGACAGCCCTACGATATCCAAGGTTTACGTATCCCTGAAGCTCCATGCCCCAATGTCTTCCTACCTCTCACCAGTTAGGAAAGACATGGTGGATTTCAGATTCAATTCCTCAAGCATCTGTTCTTTCTGGGGGTATGGGGTTCTTCCCATACCCTTTCCTCCCTCAAGGACTAGGTCTGTTTACCCAGATCGGTCAGTCTTCCTCTTTTGCTCCTACCTCTGAATATTTCTGTAGCCAAAAGAGTCTTCAGCTTTCCATGAAGCTTCCCACTGAAGACCTGCCGTTTTTGTGCTACCCCAATTGAATCCTGGGGTCACCTCTCACTTCCAGATGTTGACCTCCACCTTCACTTCAGTGAGGTCACCTTGAACATTATTCTACTGATTCCCTAGTAGACTCCATCGGCCTCTCTACTTCCTGCAATCCAGTAGGTGAGCGTCATATGGTGATTGTTCATTTCAATATATTTTATGATAATGATCATACATACAAGGACTCCTTGTTAGTAGTCCTTTCTTAGGTTAGCTGTTTTTTCTACAGCTCCTCTCTTTTCAACTCCTACCCTCCATCCTCAGGATGGCTGGCCATATGAGATGTAGCATGTTTTAATATTCAACATGTTAGGGCTCCAGGCATCTTAGCTTGGGAGTCCCCAAATGTGAAGACTCATTCCTGCTTGTTCCTGGAGATAGCACAGTTACTTACCTGTAGCAGGTGATCTCTGGGAACAGCAGGAATAAGTCTTCACAACCCACCCACCTCCCCTAGGAGTTGTATTTCTATATCTATCTTTCCTTTCCTCTTTCTCTCCCTTCGTCTCAGCTATGAAACTCAACTGAGGAGAGACAGTTGGAAAGGCGGGAAGGCAGCACGCAGGCGCTGAGGGATGCTCCCAAAGGCTTTCTGATTGGACGCTGGGGAGCGTTCCCGTGCAGGCTCTGTCGGTACCGACGTACCCATATGTGAAGACTTATTCCTGCTGTTCCCAGAGATCACCTGTTACAGGTAAGTAACTGTGCTATACTGTGTTGCTTCTTTTGGTCTACATATGGGCTCAGAAGTACATCATTTTCCTCACTGTTCCCTCATTGAACGAGCAGAGCTGTGTGTTTATGCCCGAGAGCTGTCTTCATTGATGGGGAATCCCTGCCTTCATTTTCTGCAGCACTCTGTGTTTGGAAACGGTCCTAATTGTGATTTATGAGAAACAGTAGCCTAGTCCGATTCTTTAGTTTGATTTTAATGTCTTCTGCTGATGTTCATCAGACCAAAAATGTCAAAGGTTGCTGTTATCAACTGAAATGAAAAGGTTAAAGAAATTATCATAATTTTGAATGTGTGCTGCCATTAGTGTAGGCATCTGCACGTTGTTACATACACGGTAAATCCCTTTCTACATTCTGTGCCTACACTAATGAGGAAATTCGTGTATAAACACAGCGCCGATGCCTGCACTAATGTCGGTGCACTTTTTTATTTATTTTATTTGTGAGTTTTTATACCTATTTCGGCCTGTACTTCTCTATTTCATGCTCCTGCTCTCCTCCACCAGTCTTCAGGGAAGAGGAGGCTAAGGGCATGACTGAAACTGGAGCCGACAAACTCCAGTTCCTCTTCTGTTTCTCCAGAATCCCTTCTGGGCAGAGCATGAAGTCAGAATATTTGATCCCCTCAAAGATTTCTCTTTTTTTAGATTTCTGAATGGAGTAACACCCTTTTATAAGAATTACATTTTTATACAAACATTCGCGCACCTGTATGTGTGTCCCACTTTAGATATGCTAACAAAGACCTGGATGTGTTTTGGAAGTCTGCAGTTGGCAGAGACAGCATTAATTTCAATTAACAGCCTGTCAGACTCTGCCAGTATTTAGCTCAGCTTCAGCATAAATAAGCATATATACTCGGAAAGCTGCTGAGGTCTTTTACAAGAAAATATAGAAGGGATAGTCAGATTTGTATTTCAATTCAAACCAAAAGTGACATTGCGCAGTTCAGTTTGTAACTTAATTTTTTTTACTTGATAAATTTTTATTTATGGTGAATTTCTTATTTATATATATATATATATAGTTTATAAACAGTGTGAAATCTGTCACACAATTTTGAAAAATCATCTGAATAGGGCTATCTATATGATTATTGGTAGAAAGCAGGATTGATCTATTGCCTGGGCATCTAATGTGCTATGTAGATGAGATCATGCCTTCTATTTTAATCATAATATAATCGATAAACTTCAAGAATGATGAAACTTTTGTAAGTGCAGGCTCATGCAGATTACATATCAATAAATTCAATGGGGCCGCAGCTCCAATATCGCACAGAAGCCACTACCACTGCTTAGTAAATATACCCCTAAGGCACTTTGAATTTGGATTTCAGATTTCATTACTCACTTTTCCCAATCTGAGCTCCAGGTGAGTTCTATATAAATGATGGCAGATAAAAACCAGCATGGTCCATCTAGTCTGCCCAGTAAGGTGCCAGAGTTGTACATGCCGTTCCAAGTAGGTTTCCCTTCTCTATTTTGAAGTTATTTACATTTGTTTTGATTCCATCCTCTTGCTATATAGTGAACTTCTGTGTCCGACACATGCCTTTTTGAATTCCATCACTGTTTTTGGTCCTACCATCTCTTTTGGGTGGGTATTCCAGGCATACACCACCCTTTGCATGAAAGTATTTCCTGATTTTGCTTTAAAGTTTACCTCCTTGTAAATTTATTTCTTGTCCTCTAGTTCTACAGCTTCCCTGTCTTTGAAAAAGATTTGTTTGTTTGTTCATTAATACTGTTTAAGTATTTAAACGTCTATCATATCCCCTCTGTCTCATCACTCCTCTCCTCTAGGATATACATATTGAGATCTTCAAGTCTTTTTCCATATTCCTTCCGGTGCAGGCCCCAAATCATTTTGGTCGCCTTTCTCTGAACCATTTCAAGTCTTTTTATATCCTTTGTAAGGTACAGTCTCCAAAACCGAATACAATATTCCATGAGATCTCACCAATGACCTGTACAGGAACATTAATACTTCCTCCTTCCTGCTGGTTATTTCTCTCTATATACAGCTTAACATCCTTCTGGCTTTGGCCACTGTCTTGTCGCACTGCTTTGCCACCTTGAGATTCTCAGGTACTATTTATTTTATTTTATTTACATTCTCTTATATACCGCGCTATTCTGCATCAGTGCGGTTTACATTGAATAAACTGAAATTACATTGAACAGGGCATTATAACTTGGAGATAACTATTTTACAGGGAACATGGGCTATGGAGGGTTAAGTGGCTTGCCCAAGACCACAAGGAGCACCTGTGGGACTAGAAACCCCAGTCCTTCCAGCCCAAGGTTGCTGTCCTCTAGTGGGATTTGAACCCCCGACCTTCCGGCCTTAAGTACCTTGCCCCAACCACTAAGCCACTCCTCCACTCCAAATAATAATCCTGAGGTCTCTCTCTTGGTCTGTACACACCTGACTCTCATCCCCTGTATTGTTGGTAAACTGGGGGTATGGAAGACCCAATTAGAGGATTGAACTGGTATCCATCCATATAATAGTATGCAACACTGTCGCCAAGCTGGCCATATTTTCAAAAATTTTAAAATTGTATCCCTATAATTCTTCTAAATCCACTGACAACAACTAAAAGCAAAGCATCTGCCCCCCCCCCCCCCTACTGAGAAGCAGTCCAGCTCTTAAGCTGCTTGAAAGTCAATGTGAAGAATTGGGTGTTCAGGTCTCAAGGTCTTCTGGTCAAGTAACTATATAACAGTTTGTTTAGAGAAAGCAGATTTAGATACCTTGTTTAGATACCTTGCCCTACAATGTTAACCAATCAATGTGTTTGAATACATTGTATATATTTTTTGAACGACACATACTGCTTTACTGCCATTAACTAACTAGCCTTTCTGAAGACAAGTTGCTTGTTTATCTCTCATGCACTCTCCTGTTTAGCCTGAGCCTGAGTATACTTTCCTGTCTCATACTCCCTGCTGCTGGAGCAGATAGCTACCCTGTTAACAGACTCTCTGTCTGATCTGCACTCATTGCAAACAGATCTGTTTGCCACCACCTCACTGTTACATTTTTTGTACACCATTATACGCTATCTGCGCTACACTACCTAACTTATCTAGGTCTAGTAACAACCCTCTAGTGCATTGTTTACAACGCCTAGCGCACCAAGATGAACACCCCAGCCGTGCCATAATTGGCCTCTTGTTCCTATTCACTAGCTGGCTCCCAAGCTCTCTATCCCTAACTCCTTCATACAATCAGATCCCAATCCTCACCATGGGAACCACGCAATCCTCACCATGGGAACCACACAAATTCAAATACAACCACACATAAGATATCTCGGCATTATCATTGACCAAGCCCTAACCCTTAAACAACAAATCAACAAGACCACGAGAACTGTATTCCACAAGGCAAAAACGGTACAACGCCTCCGACCCCTCCTTGAACCGCAAGACTTCAGGACAGTAATGCAAGCTCTAACACTCCCTCATCTGGACTACTGCAACATAATCTACCATGGCCTACCTGCCACACAGACCAATCCCCTCCGAACTACCCTAAACACCACGGCGAGAATAATTCACAATGCAAAGAAACGAGACCACATCACCCCAATTCTGAGAAACCTTCATATTCTCCCCATCGAAGCAAGAATCAAGTACAAAACTCTTCTACTCACCCACAAAACCATCCACCAAAGACAAGGCACACCACTCCGCGCCCTACTGCCTTGCCCAACCCACAGCAGAACAACCAGACAATCCTCCAACAGCTCCGTTGCCATCCCCCACAAAAGAACCAAAGCAACACAACGGACCTGCAACAGAGCCTTTGAACTCTATGCCCCATCCCTCTGGAACTCTCTACCAAACCACATCAGGATCAACGGTGATCTCCCATCATTCAAAAAGCAGCTAAAAACCATCCTATTCCAAGAACATCTCTGAATAGGAACCTCCCTATTTCTCTCCAAGAACTCCAAACCAGTAATTATGCTATCTTGTCAGTCTCTATGTTCATCCCAAAATCATCAATGTTGAGCCCCCAGTGATGGCCCCCACCCCATTTTATTCCCCCCCCCCCCCCCCCCGGATATATGTCCCCCCGCTTTGACCCGGTGAAAAGCGGGATATAAATACAGTTAAATAAATAAATAAATAAATCCTACATAGCGATGGGAGAAGATGCGCAGGTACATCTCATCATAATGTAAATTGGGACACACGATTGCATCACCCCCATCTTCTACACATTGCACTCCAACACTCTAGGAAAGCCAAACAGGAAAAAAGTCCCTATCCACAAAATCTAAAATGTGCCCTCATCAACGCCTGCTCAATCCGCAACAAGTGGCCAGTGATTGCAGACATAATATCCCTCCATAATCTCGACATCCTCATGGTCACCGAAACATGGCTTTCCCCTGAAGATAATGTCATAATCAACCAGCTCCTCCCCTTTAATTTCTCAGCATATACAAGCCATAGACAAAACAAAAGAGGAGGTGGAGTTCTCATCCTCATCAGAACAGAGCTTCACTTCCAGCTAGCTGACTCCACTAGTTCAAACCACTTGGAGACAGTCTCCATTTCCAACAAGGGCTGTTCTCTAAATCTGCTTTATAGAGCTCCCTCAGCCTCCACTGAGGACCTCCCAACTATTATAAAACTCGCATCTAATATCCAGAATCCAAATACACCACACTGGATTCTAGGTGATTTTAACCTGCCAGCGCTTCAGGATAACCATTCTTCTACCTTTCTTGAAGCCCTTGATATCTTAGGATCTCCAGGAACAAGCAGGAATGAGTCTTCACATATGGGTACGTCGGTACCGACGGAGCCTGCGCGGGAACGCTTCCCAGCTTCCCAAAAAGGAAAGCTTTTGGGAGCATCCCACAGCGCCTGCGTGCTGCCTTCCCGCCTTTCCTAACCGCCTCTCCCCAGTTCTTCTTTTCCGCGGAGCCAGCAGGTCATGTTCCTGTCACCGCTGAAGACGTTCTTTGTTTTATTTTATTTCTTTGGTCGCGTGTCTGCCTTCCCCGACGTCGGACCGGTACCGCCGGTCTTTCTTTCTGTTGTTAAAAAAAACAACAACAACATATTTTTCCCTCACTTAGTGGGTTTTTCCTCTTTTGGGCCTTAGGCCTCACGAAAAACTTTCCTCATGGAAAAACCAGCCTCCGGGTTTAAAAAATGCACTAAGTGCAGCGGTACTATTTCTGTTACCGACACCCATGAATGGTGTCTTAAATGTTTGGGTCCTGACCACTCCATTTTGGATTGTTCGTCCTGCTCCTTGATGTCTAAATGAGGTTTACAGAACCGAGCAGCCAAGCTCCATGTGCTGTTTCCCTCTGATGCAGCTTCAGTGGCATCGACGTCTTCCAGGCCTCCTTCTTCCTCCCATGGATCTCAGGTAACCAAACATAAATCCAGCCGGTCCTCGAAGGGTAGATCTCCTTCCAAGCATCGAGATGCCTCCGGGCTTGCCCTCGAGGATCCTGCACCGGCAAAACTACCCCGGAGGGAAGCTCCAGCTTCCAAAGCTCCACCTATGGGGTTATAGGTTGACATTGATGGCATGGCCTTGACCGATCACCTGTTAGAATGCTCTGGGGTACCGGCACAACCTTCCGGTATCGAATTCCAGGCATTCACGGCGTCGATGGATCAGAATGTTCTATCCATGGAGCAGGCTATCACGGCCTTCATTCAAGCTGCGACGCCGCTGATACCACAACAAACTCCGTTGTCGGTATTGGTCCAGGTACCGGCAACAATGCCGGTACCGGTACCGACTGCATCGACATCGGCCATGGTGTCGTCTGCAGCGGTTCCCTGCCTAGGGATGCCTATCGGTACCGAACCGGTACCGATAACGCCCGATGTCGATACAGCTCGGTACGCGTATCGAGCTTTGAAAGAGCACCCTGACAGTCGATACTTTGATTCCTCTGAAGATTCTGATGCATCGGAGGCATCTGCAGAAGTATCCATAGCCCTTCCTGAAGAGCCGCCTTCTCCAAATAGAAGAATGTCTCCTCCAGAAGACCTGTCCTTTCAAGATTTCATAAGACAAGTGGCTAAAGGGCTCTCTATTTCAGTAACCTCTGAATCAGAGCCTACAGCTAAAAAATTGGATATTTTAGGTTATTCTAAGGCTCCTAAGGAGGCAGTCACCTTGCCAATTCATGAGATTCTTTATGATCACATGATTGACTTATGGGAGACTCCTCTCACTATCTCTCCTCATTCTCGTAGATTGGACACTATGTACCGTGTCCCTCCTTGTCCTGGTTTTCATAAAACACAGCTTCCTCACCATTCTATTGTGGTGGAGTCAGCTATGAAAAAGATAGAGTGCTAAAAGACACTCCTCTGCTGCTCCTCCAGGAAGAGAATGCAGGACCTTGGATGCTTTTGGTAGGAAAATCTTCCAAGCCAGTATGCTCATTGCCAGAATCAACTCCTATAGTCTTTATATGGGTATGTTTCTGAAAGAAGTTGCAGATAAGCTGCACACTTTCCTCCCTTTTCTTCCAGAGGATAAAAGGGAAGAATTTCTTATTTGGCTTAAGCATACCCAAGATATTTCAAAGTTTTCCAACCGTCCAGCTTTTGACTCCCCTGAGGGTGCCAGCAGAGCTTCGGCCATTGCCATAGCTGCATGCAGAATTGCTTGGCTCCAGGCTTCTGATCTAGAATCTTGGGTCCAGGATGGCTTGGGAAATCTTCCCTGTACAGGAGAAAACCTGTTTGGCAAAGATTGGCAAATAAAAGTCACTCAAATGGATGCAGAAAATTCTGCTTTGGATAGACTTTCAAAGTCAACCTCGATTCCTGCCAAGAAAAAACCTTTCAAGAAGTCTTTTTTCAAGAAAGGCAGATTCCATCCTGCTTCTGGCCAACAATCATCTACAGGTCGTTTTGCTGCTAAGCGTCAGCAACCTAAACAGGCCAGGCCTAAGCCTACAGGGGCTGCTGCAACTCAGCAGACCCAGCCTCCTCAGGGCTTTTGACTTGATGCTAGAGAACTTAGCCTTTCTGGCTTTGAAACAGCCAGAGCCTCTCACCATTCCAGGAAGGTTAGCTCATTTTGCTCCCAGATGGGAGCAAATTACAGCAGAGCAGTGGACCCTCTCCATCATAAGGGAGGGCTACAAACTTCATTTCTCAAACCTTCCTCCTCACACCATGGTGAGACATTTCAGTTCTCCAACATCTCTCCTCGACCTGCTAGGTCAGGAGGTGGCTGCCCTTCTTGCCCAAGGGGCAATAGAAGAAGTACCTCTTCTTCAACAAGGGTCAGGGTTCTAATTCCCCTACTTTCTGATCCCAAAGAAAACAGGGGGCTACAGACCCATATTAGATCTCAGAGAACTGAACAAATTTCTATGCAAGGAGAAATTAAAGATGCTTTCTCTGGGCACTCTCCTTCCATACCTTCAGAGTCAGGATTGGCTTTGTTCTCTAGATCTCAAGGATGCGTACACACATGTCCTCATCCATCCATCTCACAGAAGGTTCCTCCGTTTTCTTTTCCAAGGAAAGCATTACCAATACAGGGTGCTTCCTTTCGGTCTGGCCTCTGCTCCAAGAGTGTTCACCAAATGCATGGCAGTAGAAGCTGCATTTCTACGCACTCTGGGAATATTTGTATTCCCATACCTGGACGACTGGCTCATCCGAGCTCCATCTCAGTCAGAGGCCCAGACTTCTCTGGACTGCACAAGGCGCATTCTGCAGTATCTGGGACTTGTGGTAAACCTCCCAAAGTCCCAGCTCACCCCTACTCAGTCCCTAGAGTTCATAGGGGCCTGGCTAGATACTACCACTGCAAGGGCCTATCTTCCTCAGGCCCGTTGCCTACGCCTAGTGCAGTTAGCCTCCCAGATTCAGTCAAAGAGCCATTTAACTGCCCGGGAGATGCTACAACTGCTAGGCCACATGGCATCCACAGTGCATGTGGTCCCCTATTCTTGCCTTCACATGAGAGCAGCTCAATGGACTTTGTCCACCCAGTGGACTCAATCATCAGGGGCTCTGTCAGACAAAATATCAACCTCCAGGCGCCTCTTTTGGTCTCTCCAGTGGTGGAAGTCCACCCAAAATCTGTTGCTGGGGTCCCCCTTCCAACAGTTGTTGCCCCAGGCAACCCTCACAACAGATGCCTCCCAAACAGGTTGGGGAGCTCATCTGCAAGACCTCTCCACTCAGGGCACTTGGTCTCCACAGGAGACCTCTCTACATATCAACCACTTGGAGCTCCGAGCAGTTTTTCTAGCTCTCAAGGTCTTCCATACCCTGCTCAGCTACAAGACAGTCCTCATTCATACGGACAATCAGGTAGCCATGTTTTACATAAGCAAGGAGGAACTGGCTCTCCGTCGCTTTGCAACGAAGCTTTAAGATTGTGGGCCTTCGCCAGAGAGCATCAAATCCATTTCCTGGCCGTATACCTTCCAGGAATCCAAAACTCTTGGGCAGACAGACTCAGTCGAGTTCTGCTTCCACACGAATGGTCCCTGCACATGGACCAGATACTCAGAATCTTTCAAGAGTGGGGAACCCCAGACATAGACCTCTTTGCAAGTCCGAGGAATTACCTAGTGACCAGATTTTAGGGTTCATGATTACAGAAGGGGTCCTAGTACATGTCACTCGGCCAAGGCTGCTTGTTGCAGTAACTGGGCTAAAAGTGAATCCATAGTTGTGAGTGAAAGTCTGTCACTGAAGCCAGTTGAGCTGGAAAAAAATGCTAAGCCCCACAAATAAAGATTGTTATTTAAGTGTTGTGTTGGCTAAAGTACCAAGGAACCAAAAATTTAAGTGCAGTTTTCCAGTGAGTATCAGTGTCATCATTCCCTTGTGGAAAGTATGAGCACTGCCCTCGTAGTGATTCCATTCCTGACTGTGCTGGAGAACAGCTCTGTCCCTGAACTAGATGTAATCACTTGTCCTTGCATAAACTGAGCTTTGGGGAAATGGTGATTTGATAAAGCTTAGAGACAGAGCGCTTCATGTTTTGTGTTTTGTATTTAATCTCCCTGAATTTCCGTCATAATTAACTGCTAGACCAGAATATGAGTTGGTGTGTGTTATCAGAACATAAGACATGCCATATTGAGTCAGACCAAGGGTCCATTATGCCCAGTATCCTGTTTCCAACAGTGGCCAATCCAGGTCACAAGTGCCTGTCTAGTTCCATTAGGCAGCTGAATATGCCCTTCTGTTTTCATCCAGCAAGATATTGTACCCCTTACTTATGCTTGATACTTTTCATGGTCTAACTGGGAAATTGTGATCTGCATACTTGAAAACCCAAGTGAGACTTTTGAAGCAAGCTTGCCAGTGAAAACCCTTTGAGGGTGATTAATAAGAAATAACAAGAAGTCTTAGAAGAGCAGAGGATTCTTCTGTAATAGGACACTTAATTTAACATTAAATGTCAGAGATTAAATTTTTATTTTCTTCCCCTTTTTACCTGCTACGTTGGTTGTAGCATTTTGCACTATAAACCAGGCGATCTTTTTTTTTTTTATTTATCCTAATTCATGTTTGCATAATCAGAATCTGATATTTTTAGTTTTCAGGGTGAATAACCGATTTCTGTGTACTTCAGTGTATTACGTTGAAAACCATGCCTGTTTCCGACCTGATTTTGTGGGATTGTGGGGTTTATGGTTCCTTGATTAGGAGAGCATGTGGTATGAGCACAGATCTTTTAGTGTTGTTTATAAATAATTGTTTGTTTTTGTTTTAATTGATGAAACCGTTTTGAATGATGTTTCATAATTGCTGTATGTGTGTTTTAAAATTAGTTAAATTACCCTGATATACACTGCCAGTTACAGTAATTGATGCATAGTAAATTGACAAATTTTGCTTATATAGTTCTCAAGGGAATATGTGGTAGTTGTATTAAAAATGTCATACAAGTTTTTTCCTCTTTTTAAATATATGAAGACATGGATTTCCCATTTCATATACAGAATCCACATTTCAATGTCAAAATATGGACTTTAGCATTTACACCTGCCCCTAGGCACAAATAAGTGTCTGCTGAAAGGAGCAGCTGTCAGTGATGAGATCAGTGCCCCGACCCCTGTGTAGTACCCCCATAATGAATCCCCCCCCCCCCAGCACATTGGCCAAACCACCCCCCTTGGCAGAAGGCCCGTTGGCAGGGTTAGGTTCCTATCCCCCCCCCAAACATGCAGTCTAATTGGATCCCCCCCCCCCGAGTCATCTTCTCAAACCAGTCCTCAGGGCACACTAGGCCAATTGGGTTTTCAGGATTCCCACAATGAATATGCATCAGATAGATTTGCATGCAATGAAGGCAGTACATGCAAATTTATCTCATGCATGTGCATTGTGGGAATCCGGAAAGCCCGACAGGCCTAGGTGTGTCCTGAGCACTGGGTTGAGAAGCACTGCCCTAGAGGTCCCCTTCGGCAGACCTCCCCCCCCCCCCCCCGATCCCTAACCCCAACCTTACCGGAAGGACACTGGTAGTCAGTGGGAGCAGAAGTGATGCTTACTTGCCCCTGCTTAGCACTCTGTGGGATCCAAAATGGTGCAGATTACCCCTAGCAATAAACTCGTGATATTGCAAAGATATTAGCAAGATGGCAGCAAAACTAGAGGTATGCTGGATGCTTAAGGAATCAAATAATCTTCAGAAAAAAAGGAAGCGGTAATGCTTCTGTACATGATAGTGGTGCTAATTTATTTTGAATAGTATGTCCCATTATGGAAGCCATGCCTCTAAAAGGATATAGACAAGACTGGAGGCCATTCAGAAGCCTGAAAGAATAGCCTAGTAGTTAGGGCGGCAGACTGGGAACTAGAAAAGCCAAGGTTCAAATCCTGCATCTCCCACTAATAGAAACATAGAAATATGATGACAGAAAGAGACCACATGGCCTATCTAGTCTGTCCTTCCAATGTTGATTTTATGTAAATAGTTAATTGAATTGTATTATAAATAGTGTATCCCTTTTTATCCAAGTTCTTAACCTGTTATCTGTAAACTCATACTTGTTTAATTGTACTGAGTTGTTTTGTTCCATGTAAACCGCGCTGATGCCGAATAGTGCGGTATAGAAGAGACTTTAAATAAATAAATAAATATCAACAACTAAAACAGTTCCCTTTTTACCTTTAGAGATCCTCTGTGTTGGTCCCATGCTTTTTTGAATTCAGTTACTGTCCTCATCTCTACCACCTTCACTGGGAGACTATTCCACGGATCCACCACTCTTTCCGTAAAGAAATATTTCCGCATATCACTCCTGAATCTATCTCCCTTCACCCTCATCCCATGTCCCCTTGTAGCAGAACTTGCTTTCAATTGAAAGAGGCTCTCTCCCTGAACATTTATGCCACGGAGGTATTTAAACATCTCAATCATATCACCTCTATCCTGCCTTTCCTCTAAGGTGTACATATTAAGATCCTTCAGTCTGTCCTCATATGCTTTATAATGAAGACCACTAATCATTTTAGTAGCCACCCTCTGCACCTATTCCATCCTGTTCACATCCTTTTGAAGTTGCAGTCTCCACAATTGCACACTATACTCCAAATGAGGTCGCACCAAAGACTTATACAGAGGCATTATCACCTCCTTTTTTCTGCTAGCCATTCCTCTCAGTATGCACCCAAGCATCCTTCTAACTTTTGCCGTCACCTTTTCTACCTGTTTAGCTACTTTAAAATCATCAGACACAACCACGCCTAGGTCCCGCTCTTCTTTATTGGACAAAAGTACTTCACCCCCTATATTATATTGCTCCCTTGGATTGCTGCAGCCCAAATGCATGGACTTACATTTTTTAACATTAAATCCCAGCTGCCAGATTCTAGACCATTCTTCAAGCTTAGCTAGATCCCTCCTCATGTAATCTACACCTTCCTGGGTGTCTACTCTATTGCAGATTTTGGTATCATCCGCAAAGAGGCAAACCTTACCTGACAGCCCTTCTGCTATATCACTAACAAAGATGTTAAAAAGAATCGGACCAAGGACAGATCCCTGGGGCACACCACTGGTAGCATCCTTCTCCTCAGAGTGAGCTCCATTTACTTGTACTAATGCTCCTTGTGATTTAGGGTAGGCCATTTCACATTCCCTTGCCTCATGTACAAACTTAGGGCCATATTTACCATTCTATGGTAATGCATTTACATGCATTATTGCGGATCAGGAACTTATTAAAAGATAGAAGGCAGAGGGTAGGGCTAAATGGCCAGTTTTTCTCAGTGAAGAAAGGTGAATAGTGGAGTACCGCAGGGATCTCTGCCAGGCCTGCTGCTTTTTAACATATCATAAATAACCTGGAAATGGGAATAATGAGAGAGGTGATCAAATTGGCAGATAACACAAAATTATTCAAAGTTGTTAAAACATAAGAGGATGTGAAAAATTGCAAGAGGACCTTGATAAATTGGAAGACTGGATGTTCAAATGGCAAATGACATTTAATGTGGACATGTACAAAGTTTATGCACCTAGGAAAGAACAACCCAAACTATAGTTACACGATGCAAAGTTCCATATTAAGAACCACCACCCAGGAAAAAGATTTAGAGGTCATCATGGATAACACATTGAAACCCTCCACCCTGTATGCAGCAGTGGTCAAGAAAGCAAATAGAATGCTAGGAAGTGGAGTGGAGGAGTAGCCTAGTGGTTGGGGCAAGGTACTTCAGGTCGGAAGGTCGGGGGTTCAAATCCCACTAGAGGACAGCAACCTTGGGCTGGAAGGACTGGGGTTTCTAGTCCCACAGGTGCTCCTTGTGGTCTTGGGCAAGCCACTTAACCCTCCATAGCCCATGTTCCCTGTAAAATAGTTTTCTCCAAGTTATAATACCCTGTTCAATGTATTTTCAGTTTGTTCAATGTAAACCGCGCTGATGCAGAATAGCGCAGTATATAAGAGAATGTAAATAAATAAATAAATAAAATAAATCATAAGGAAAGGAATGAAGAATAAAACCAAGGATATTATAATGCCTTTGTATTGTTCCATGGTGCGATCATACCTTAAATATTGTGTGCAATTCTAGTCGCCATATTTTAAAAAGGATATAGTGGAACTAGAAAACGTATGGAGAAGAGACACCAAAATGGTAAAGGGAATGGAAGGAGACCCCTATGAGGAGATGCTTAAAAGGTAAGGGCTCTGCAACTTGGAAACGAGCTAGCTGAGGGGAAATGATATAGGTGATGTGAAAATTTTCAGCAGAGTGGACTCCCCTGAGGTAGTGGATAACATGAGGAAAGATCTACAAAAGTTGGAAGAATGGAATAATGCTTGGCAGTTAAGATCTCTTTATTTATTTATTTCTAGCTTTTCTATACTGCGCTATTTAACATCAGTGCGGTTTACAGTCAACAATTTTACACAAGGCGGGGAAGTGCCTTGTGCTTACATCAAACAGGACATATTAACTGGGATTCACAACATTGAACTATTTACATCTGAACAATGACAGCTTACTAGTGTTGCTGTTACATTCTTATAGCTGTTGGGTGGTTGTGTTTGTGCAAGGTGTAGGGGAACCGTTGGATTGCGAGTAGTATGAGAGGAATAAATGATGTTTTATGGCTTTCCTGAATTGTGAGAGATCATTAATTGATTGATCTTATGTTGGACGGGAAATTATTCCAACACCTTGGAGCGTAGAAAGAGAATGGCCTAATTCTAGTTGTTTGCTTGCATTTCGTCACTTCAATCGGGGTTACCAGTGTGTTAGTGCCTATTGACTTTCTTGACCTATTATCGGGGGTATGCGTAATGAGTGCCGTGATGGACGAGGGGGAAATCCTATTGATTGCTTTAAACGTAATGAGCAGTGCCTTGTAGGTGATTCTGCCTTCTATTGGTAGCCAGTGAAGGTCCTTTAATGTAGGGGTGATATGGTCTCTTCTTGATACTCCGCAGAGGACACGTGCTGCGGCATTCATTGCAAGCTGCAATGAATGCCGCAGCATTCATTGGGAACTCTTGGGGATCCCGTGTAGGATGATGATCGCATAATCGAAGTGAGGAAGTAGCAGGGCTTGGAAGACTGTCCTGTAGTCTTCATGTGCCAGCATTGGTCTTAGGTGACGTAACATCTTAAGCTTGAAATATATAACCTTGATGGTATTGCTTATGTGCGCTTTAAAGTCAAAACGTTGATCAAGCGTAATACCCAGATAGCGTATTGTAGGCTTACTTGGGAGCTCAGCGTCTCTGACCTTTAATGTATTCGGAGGGGAAAAGGTTTTGTTCTTTGTTATGAACAAGACCTCCGTCTTCTTGAAATTTATCCGAAGGTTCTGTTCGAGGAGCCAGTCTGTGATCGTGTTGAAGCAGTTAACTAAGGCAGTGAAGTCAGGATGCGTGACATCGAATGGTGTAAACAGGAGGACATCATCTGCGTAGATCAAGCAGGAGATTCCAAAGGATCGAATGATTTCACAGATAGGCTGCATGTAGATGTTGAATAATAGTGCGGATAGGGACGAGCCTTGGGGTACTCCTTGGGTTTGTTGAAATGGATCCGAGGTGTTGTCTCCCATCCTTACATGTTGCCATCGGTCCTCTAGATATGATTTACACCAATCCCACGCCAAGCCCTGAATTCCGTTATCCTGGAGGCATCTGAGGAGTTGAGTGTGACTGATAGAGTCGAATGCTGCGGCAATGTCAAGGAAGATATTATCTAATCCTCTGGATAAGGTACTGGTTAGTGTGGTTAGTAGTGTTTCTACGCCGTGAGCTTCTCGAAACCCATGCTGGCAGTCATCTAATGGGGCTGAACTGTCTGTGTGCTGTTGAATCTGTCTTTGGACATTCTTCTCAATTATTTTGGCAAGTAGGGGGATACTTGAGATCGGTCGGTATGAGTCTGCTTTCTGAGGATCTAAACTATTGTGAAGAAGTGCAGTGTCATGCACTTGGGAAGCAGAAATTCAAGGGAATTGTATGCAATAGGGGACGAGAGGTTGGTGTGCATGGACCAGGGCAAGGACCTCGGAGTTACTGTTTCTGAGGATCTCAAGGCGGCGAAACAGTGTGACAAGACAGTGGCAAAAGCCAGAAGGATGCTGGGTTGCATACAAAGAAGAATTACCAGCAGAAAGGAAGAGGTACTAATGCTATGGTACAAGTCGCTGGTGAGGCCTCACTTGGAATATTGTGTTCAGTTTGGAGACCATATCTCGCAAAGGATATAAAAAGACTGGAAACGGTTCAGAGGAAGGCAACCAAAATGATTTGTAGTCTGCATCAGAAGACGTATGAGAAGGGACTTGAAGACCTAAATATGTACACTCTAGAGGAAAGGAGGAACAGAGGAGATATGATTCAGAACTTTAAATACTTAGAGTATTAATGAACAAACAAACCTCTTCCAAAGACTGAGCTGTAAAACTAGATGGCATAACATGAAGCTGCAAGGGGGTAAACTGAAAGGCAACATCAAGAAATACTTTTTCACTGAAAGGGTGGTGGATGCTTGGAACGCCCTCCCGATGGATGTGGTGGGGGCAAATACAGTGACAAAATTCAAGATGGCATGGGACAGACACAGTGGATCTCTTTATAGCAACAGAATTAAATCAAAATAAACCTATCTCTTATATCTCGACAAATAGGGGTGACCTACATGGAGCTTTGGGTACACCTCTAAACAAAGGCATGGGGAGGGGTGACCTGCACAGAGTGGCAGTTGCACCTACTCTTGCCACCTTGCTGGGCAGACTAGATGGACCATACTGGTCTTATCTGCTGTTATATACTATGTTACTTTGTCTATAAATTAATGAATAGAGTGGAATGGGTAAATGTAGATCGATTGTTTATGCCATCAAAAAGTAAAAAGACTAGGGGACACGCAATGGAGCCACAGTGTAACCAATTTAAGACTAATAAGAGAAAATATTTTTTTACTCAATGTGTAATCACTCTGGAATTCTTTACTGGAAGATGTGATAAAACCTGTTAGTGTAGCTGGGTTTAAAATAGGTTTGGACAAGTTCCTGGAGGAAAGATCCATAAACCATTAAGAGGACCTGGGAAATCCACTGCTTGCCCTGGGACAAGCATTGTGGAACCTGTGTGCCTTTTTGGGAACATGCCATGTACTTGCGACTTGGATAGGCCCCTGTTGGAAACAGGATGCTGAGCTTGATGGACCTTGGTCTGACCCAGTATGGCATTTCTTATGTTCTTATATTCTAATTAATACAGGCTGTTATTAAAGAGGCCCATCTGACAATCGTAGAGCCTATTTATTAAATACATGTCTCCCAAACCTCTATGAGGGAGGAGTGGCCTAGTAGTTGAGGCAAGTTGCCTCAGGCCGAAGGGCTGGGGGTTCAAATCCCATTGGAGGACAGCAACCTCAGGCCGGAGGGACTGGGGTTTCTAGTCCCACAGGTGCTCTTTGTGGCCTTGGGCAAGCCACTTAACCCTCTGTTGCCTCAGGTACAAAACATAGATTGTGAGTCAAGGGGGTCAAGGGAAATATACCGTACCTGAAAGTACATTGCTTTGACCTGGTGAAAAGCGGTATATAGGCATATTACTTGCAACAATTATATAAGATCTGTCAATTTTTTTTCACAATCTGAGAGGTTACAACTTGTATATGCATTTATAACATCAAGGCTTGATCATTGTAACGGTCTGTTTTATGGATTGACTGCAAAATCAAAAAAATGACTACAACGAATACAGAATGCTTCTGTGAGACTGATTTTTCATTTGAGGTTTAGAGATCATGTCTCTCCTTATCTAAGCTCACTTCATTGGCTACCAATTGAGAAGCGTTGTATTTTTAAAATGCTTGTCTTGACTTTTAAATATTTTCATGGTTTAGCTTCCAGCCTATGCTGTAAATAAATTGCAGAAGTATATCCCAGCCTGTAATCAGAGGTCTCAGTCAGATTGTTTTCATTTTGAATGTGCACGTCCTAATGCTTATTCATGTTCTTTGCCACTACTATGGAATGGAATTCCAAAAATGTATTGTTCTATGGACAATCTGTTATGTTTTTGGAAGGTGATAAAAACATATCTTTCTCCTGAGATATGATGGACATTGTAAGATCTTGTAAATTAAGTAATATCCTCTACTATCATTTTTATGAAGAATATATATTGTGTTAGGATGAGGTACTATCAGTCTGTGTTATGTTGGTTTTTATTATTATGCATGCAATTTGTAAGCTGCCCTGAGCAAATTGAAAGGACAGGATAAATATCGAATACATAAAATAAAATAAAAAAACAGTTTTATAAGAACATAAGACATGCCATACTGGGTCAGACCAAGGTCCATCAAGCCCAGTATTCTGTTGCCAACAGTGGCCAATCTAGGTCATACGTACCTAGCAGTTTCCCCAAGGGACACAGGTTCGACAATGCTTGTATTGGTTCAAGCATTGATATCCTGGGTCCCTTCTTAATAATGGTTTATGGACCTTTCCTCCAGGAACTTGTCCAAACCTTTTTTTAAACCCAGCTACACTAACAGCCTTTACTACATCCTCCGGTAACAAATTCCAGAGTTTGATTACACGTTGAGTGAAAAATATTTTCTTTTATTAGTCTTAAATAGTTTACCCTGTAGCTTCATTGAATGTCCCCTAGTCTTTCTATATTCTGATAAGGTAAACAATCGATCTACACTTACCCGTTCCACTCCGTTCATTAATTTATAGACTTCTATCATATCTCCCCTCAGCCGTCTCTTTTCCAGGTTAAAGAGCCCTAACCTTTTTAGCCTTTCTTCATAGGAGTATCCTTCCATCCCCTTTACCATTTTGGTGGCTCTTCTCTGAACCTTTTCTAAAATCGCTATATCCTTTTTAAGATACAGCGACCAGAATTGCACACAATATTCAAGGTGCGGTCTCACCATGGAACGATATAGAGGCATTATAATATCTTTTGTTTTATTTTCCATTCCTTTCCTTATCATACCTAGCATTCTATTTGCTCTCTTGGCCGCCGCTGCACACTGGGCCGAGGGTTTTAACATGGTATCCACAATGACGCCTAAATCTTTTTCCTGGGTGGTGGTTCCTAATGTGGAACCTTGCATCATGTAACCATAGTTTGGGTTGTTCTTCCCTAGGTGCATAACCTTGCACTTGTCCACATTAAATTTCATCTGCCATTTTGATGCCCAGTCTTCCAATTTATCAAGATCCTCTTGCAATTTTCCACAATCCTCTTGGGTTTTAACAACTTTAAATAGTTTTGTGTCATCTGCAAATTTGATAACCTCACTCGTTCCACTTTCCAGGTCATTTATGAATATGTCAAAAAGCAGTGGACCCAGCACAGATCCCTGGGGTACACCACTATTCACCTTTCTCCATTGGGAAAATTGTCCATTTAGCCCTACCCTCTGCTTTCTATCTTTTAACCAGTTCCTGATCCACAATAGTACACTGCCCCCTATCCCATGACTCTTTAGTTTCGCCAAAAGTCTTTCATGAGGGACTTTGTCAAAGGCTTTCTGAAAGTCCAGATACACAATATCAACCGACTCACCTTTGTCCACCTGATTATTCACTCCTTCAAAAAAAAACATAACAGATTAGTAAGACAAGATCTTCCTTGTCTAAAGCCATGTTGGCTGTCTCCCATTAGGTCATGACTATCTACATGCTGAGTAATTTTATTCTTTATGATGGTTTCTACCATTTTTCCTGGTACTGATGTCAGGCTCACCGGTCTGTAGTTTCCCGGATCACCCCTGGAACCCTTTTTAAAAATTGGTGTTACATTGGCGATCCTCCAATCTTCAGGTATTAGAGATGATTTTAATGATAGTTCACAGATTACTAATAGCAGGTCTGCTATCTCATATTTCAGTTATTTCAGCACCCTTGGATGTATACCATCTGGCCCAGGTGATTTGCTACTCTTCAGTTTATCTAATAGTTGTAATACATCTTCCCGATGTATCGATATTTCCTTCAATTCTTCCGCACCTTTAAATACCACTTCAGTCATGGGTAACATCCCTACATCTTCCTCAGTAAAGACTGAAGCAAAGAATTCATTCAGTCTCTCCGCTATCGCCTTGTCGCCTCTTAGTGCTCCTTTAACCTCTTTATCATCTAATGGACCAACTGACTCTCTCACAGGTTTTTTGCTATGAATGTACTTGAAAAGGTCTTTACTTTGCGTTTTTGCTTCCGCAGCAAGCTTCTTCTCAAATTCTCCCTTTGCCTGCCTTATTAATTCCTTGCATTTGACTTGCCAGTGCTTGTGCTGTTTCCAGGTTTTGTCGTTTGGCTCTTTTTTCCATTTCTTGAAAGATGCTTTTTTGGCAACAGCCTCTCTGACCTCCCCTTTAAACCATGCTAGCAGTTTTTTGGACTTCCTTCCACTTTTCTTAAAGTGTGGAATACAGCTGGTCTGGGCTTCCAAGATAGTATTTTTCAACAACAGCCAAGCCTGGTCTGTTATATTTTCTGTGGTTGGCCCTGTTGGCTCATGCCCTTGACAAGCTTTCTCTCTGAAACTGATCCTGTACATAGTTGTGGTTCTCATTCTCTTGAGCCATGTTATCTTCATTGAGGTTGAATGCAGTCAGGGATTCTTGATCTGTGCTTGGATACGAATACTGGAGTTTAGCCCTAGGGTGTACTGGTTGTTAATGGCACAATGATGTCATCAGAACTCTCTGAAATGTCTCTTCCTACATCTTATGGTAGGGGAACACAACCCACTTGTCTGGACTGGCCTAGCAGGACTTAAGGGAAGGACATTATCTAGTAAGTAAAGTGTCACCTTTCTGCTTATTTGCAGGCATCCAGAGCAATCATGCTGCAACCCAAATCATTTTCTCGAGGTTCTTTCACGCCCACTTAGCCGCTTTATCCATAATATTGAGCCTCACTTCCCTGAGTATCCTTGGTGTATAGGCCAATGAAGGGGGTCAACTAACTGGCTCTCCAGCCTAAAATCACAAAACTTTGATTCCCTGCTTATCCAATCTCATATTGTCTCCATAAACTAGCTGAATTATTTATCCAAAGATCTGGAGGGTCTAACTTCACTTCCCCCCTCTCATTTTTCAGTATTTGCATCCCTAAAAGGTTGCATCCTCAGTTTTTCCCCATCCATAGAAATTTCATTAGAACCCAGTTCCAGCACCTAAGCTCTTTTCCCTGTAGGACTTCTAGCAGGTTTTGCAGCAAGTACGGCCATTTAGGTAGCAAGTTCATTCTTGCCAAATGCACCCAGCCATTCAGGGACAGTGGCACATCTCTTTAAACATTGGTGGCACATTGCTTGTATAAACCTGAGACGTTTCCTTGGGGATACCTAAGCCTAAATATCTCAAAGATTGCTCAGCCCACTTTAATGGGAAGCCTCTGACCCATATCGCCCCCAGTCCATGCCGCAATCCCAGGTATTTCCCATAATTGATAGTAAACCCTCAAAAGGCAGGAAATAGCTGTAGATGGGCCAGTACATAGACAAGTGATCGCCGGGGGTCTGCTTAAGCTACCAACAAATAACAATCAAGGCCATCTTAAAATAACATTTTCCGATATCTGTGTCCCCAGTCCTTGGATCTTGTAATGTTTGGGCTAGAGATTCACTTTGAGCACAAAGAGGATTTGTGCCTTCTCCTGTGATTCTGCAGCATGGAGTTCTCAATTCTCAAGCTAACGAAATAGAAGAAAGAATAATGAGGGCACTTGAGCACCCACAGAGCTGGTGCCTATTAACAGAAGAGCCCTGATTTCCAGTACTAGGTCTTTCGCCTCCCTTTCTTCTTTCTCTTCAGTCGATTTCTTGCCCTATCCATCTCACTCTCCAGCAGTTCCAGATCTCTAAGCTCCATCTCCCCCTCAAATGCTCGCTCTTTTTCTGTGTATATCTTTCTTCTAATACTCTCACTTAGGTCTCCTACTCCTCTCTGTATTTCTTTTTCCACGGAAGCCCTTAGCTGATTCAAGATGTTATCATTCACATACTTCTTTACTTTGATCTGTGAAATTAAAGATCTTAAATTTGCATCGGTTGCTTTTTGCAATTTTTTTTGTGGCAATATTTTTTCTTCCAGTCTTTGGCAGATTCTCTTTGTATACCCTCTTGATTTATATATAGGGTTTGTAGTATAAAAGTATCTACAGAAGTCCACTTAACTGTAGTTAATCTTAACTTTTTCATTAATTTCTGTGCTTTCTCTCTTGCCATAGTGGGTCCATGAACACGCTCACCATGTCCTTCATCTGTGGCAGTGATGTGTGTCTGAACTATCGCTACCGCCATCGTTATCCCTAGTGCGTAAGCTATGGGTGGGCACCTTTTTATTCTGGGCAATATGCAGCCAGTATATATTTTTCTTTTTTTCCTACCATCCGTCAATTGTAGATTGGCATTTAAAGTTTATACAACAGGATCACCACGTGAAGGTTCTCGGCAAGACTTGGAGGGGTTGGAGGAAACTATACCCTCTCCCCCTAAGAGATACATAACAATTCCCCAACCATTGCTAGTGAAGTTTTTGCTGTGCTTCCCTTTGACAACTCCTGATGCCTGTGTACAGAAGAACTCCGGCTTCCAGTGCTATCAATCTTCCATTTTTTACAAGTACAGCGCACACTAACATCACTAACAACAATATTCTTATGTTCATATATGCAGCTAATATAGGAACATAAGAATAGTTTGACTGCACTGATGTCAAAAGATTTCCAAAGCATACTGCAAAAGAATGTAAGACAATGAGAAAAGCTGTGATGAGCAATTAGAACAATGTCGCTTGATAATTACATATTTTTTCTTATAAAATGAGAGAGGAAGTTTTAAAGAAAGGAAGCAAAAGAATGTAAGGTGATAACTTTTTATTGGACTAATTATATATATATTATGACAAGATTTTGGGACCATTTCTCTCAAGTCAGAACTAATTCGGCAACCACCTTGCTATTTAAAAAAAAATAAAAAGTACCAGCATGAGTCTCAAAGGATATTATGGTGAGAGACCCTAACAGATTCTGATCAGAACCTACTCAGTTACTTGCAAGTTTCTGATCTCAGCCCAGAAAATTGGACATCTTAAATGTTTCTATGTTTCTACTGGGCTTCATTATAAAGCATATGAGGACAGACTTAAGGATCTTAATATGTACACCTTAGAGGAAAGGCGGGATAGAGGTGATATGATTGAGATGTTTAAATACCTCCGTGGCATAAATGTTCAGGGAGAGAGCCTCTTTCAATTGAAAGCAAGTTCTGCTACGAGGGGACATGGGATGAGGGTGAAGGGAGATAGATTCAGGAGTGATATGCGGAAATATTTCTTTACAGAAAGAGTAGTGGATCCATGGAATAGTCTCCCAGTGGAGGTGGTAGAGATGAGGACAGTAACTAAATTCAAAAAAGCATGGGACCAACACAGAGGATCTCTAAAGGTAAAAAGTGGACTGTTGTAGTTGTTGTTATGGAAGGACAGACTAGATAGGCCATGTGGTCTTTTTCTGTCATCATGTTTCTATGTTTACAAGCACTATTTATGTCACTTAGCAAATTGTATACTATTGGAAAAGGAAAATTGCACTTTTTGGCTGAAATGAAACATGTAGACTGGGATAAAGAGCCCAAGAAGAGAACAAAAACCAGCTCTGTCAGCAACTGAAATGAATTAACGTTCTAAGTGGAATATATTTAATAGTCAAAAGAAATATGTAGAGAAGAAACCTGTTAATATATGACGGATTGCGATAAATTGCAGAAAACCTTGTGAGACTGGAGAAGTAGGCATCAACATGGAAGATGAAATTTAATATGGACAAGTGATGTACCTAGGGAAAGAAAATTGTAACTATTGGTATGCAGTACAGAGTTCCATATAAGAGTTACCACTCAGCAAAAGGAACTTGGAGTCCTTGTGGAAAATTTATTTAAAAGCAGTAAACAGAATGCTAGGAATTACTTGGAAAGAAACAGAAAACAAAACAGGGAAAATAATGCCTCCATGTCAATGCGTTGTGCAACTGCACTTTGAATATCGTGTGCAGGGTCCCCACATCTCAAAAAAAGATATAACTAGTAAAGATGCAAAAAATGGCTACAAAAATAAGGGGATGTAATGGCTCTGAAGAGAAAAAACTCCACAGGTTAGGGCTCTTTAGCTTACATAGTAAATGATGGCAGATAATGACCTGCATTGTTCATCTAGGGAAGAGAGACTGTTGAGAAGGTTATGGATGGACCAGGCTAGATTGGAAGGGATAGAGAGGAGGTGGGGCAAACTGTTGGGGAGGAAGAGGGATTGGCGAGACTTCCATTGCTTCCCCAGCTCTTCTTTGGACATACGAGTCCTTCCCATGTGTGTTTCACCTATTGTGTCATCTGCAGTATGGGTAAAACACCAGCAATGTCTTACCATTTCACCTGAACCCTTTTCTGAAGCAATCATCTTACAGGTGATAGGCTAATTCACTCTGCAGTGTTTGGTTTCTTTGCTGAGCGGAGATAGTAATGCCAGACTGTGATGGTGACTTTTGTTGATGTGGATACCTCTCCTGTGGGTAATGGATGAACCCCCCCCCCCCCCAAAATGATTTTAAGATGGTTATGATTTTTAGTCATTAGTGGCTTGAGCTGATCTGAGCTAGTAACGGGTTCTGTAACATTATGGCAACTCCCTTGATTTGCATCTTACCTTCAATTTTCTACATTTGAGAACTCTTTCCAACTAATGCACAATGCTAAAATATTGGTTTTTAGGGAATTTCTTGTGTCAGAATTTGACTGCTATAGCAATTAATATAGCGAGAAATAATGCAACTCATTTATTTCAACAGAAATAAAACCTAACAAACACAAAATTCCCCAAACCTCAATATAGGTTTGTTCTGCAGCAAACAATGAATGGGGGTGTTGTCCAGCAGTGTTCAGAAGGCAGAGGGAAGAGGGGGGGCTTCAGCTGTAAATGTAATTGATACTAGCTAATGGTAAGTCATGATTTGTTCCTTGCACATGCTTGCATGTCTGCTTGCCAATTAGTATATGAGAGTTTTGTACTGCTTTCATCTGCAAAGCCTTTTATAATAGCCACTCAAGTATTCAGCTTTAGATTTGATCAATCTGGTTTCAGTCTGTTCAAATCCGCAAATTATTTCAGGAGTAAACTTCCTTTGTATTTTCTGGAGTTTATGTATTTAAAACTGACTCTAATTTCAAAATTACATGCATGTGCACATTCCATTTGATATTGATTATTTTCACAGTAACTATCTGAGATCCGAATGACCCCCTGATTGCAGGCAATTAAACCACTCGGACGTAAACTTGCTGTCTGTTTTTTTTTGTTTTTTTTAGTAGCCTGAATGTCAATAGCACCGGGTCTACAGCACCCATTTGTTCCTATGGGTATGATGGCAGATAATGTGCTCTAATGTTTAGTAAACATAGCCGTAAGAGTTGGCATGGAAAGAAGGTCATATTGAGTCATTTCTGGTTATGAATCTGAATGGCGTTCTTGCTGTTGAGTGCACCTATGCTGTGTGATGTCTAGAAACATTTAATTCTGTGTCTTTATATCTTTGTTGTCACATTTTTTTAATACCTACCTAATTCTCTGATATACTGGTTTATGCCACTTAAATTTCTGCCCATGCAGTCACTGAAAATGCTGTTAACATGTTCTCTAGAAAGTTTGTCAAATTCTTTTCTAAGGTTTTGGGCAGCCATACATAAGCTTGATTTAGCAATTTTTCAATGAAAAAGTGGAAGGAGAATTCTGCATTCACCTCTCCCAATTCTTGGATGTGATCTTGAGTACATCTTGAATTAATACTGGGAAGGCTGGTAGTAAATTCTGCAGACTTCTATTATAAAGTCAAATGTAGGGAGGTAAAGTGTCGTTAATTTTTCAGTAACTAGAAACTAATTGAATGTGTGCATGTGGGGGTCTGGTTTCAAATTCATCAAATATAAACACATAACAGATACTGAATTTGTATTTATCCCTGGAATAGTTTTATAATGTGACTAATGCAAGGCTTGACAAATCCCAGGGGCCAGGTTGCCATGGCGACCAGAAAATTGAATCTGGCACCTGGGATCTAATTGCACCCACCCCTTAAAACAACCACAATCTCGCTGCAAAAGAGAGCCGCAATTGCGGCAAAGAACCCTTCTGTCTGCCCATAAAGATCCCATAGGCAGAAGAGAAGGGGATACCTGCAATATCAGCAAAGATCTCTTCTGTCTGCCCAGAGGAGATCGCATCTCCAGAAGGGGAAGGCTGTGATTGCGGTTCAGATGCAAGCTGTCTGCCTGCAGCCTGCAGGGATCACATCTCCCTCTGGCAGATAGGTTGCATCTGGGCTGCGATCGCAGTCGCTGCCTTCTCATAGGAGATCACATCCCATAGGCAGAACAGGAGGGATCGTGGCCTGGAAGGCAGACTTCGATCCTTTCACGTCACTGCTCCTTATGCCTGGAACAAATTACCTGAGTCTGTACGTCAGGCTTCATCTTTGACTGTTTTCAAATCCAGGCTGAAAACTCACTACTTTGAGGTAGCTTTTGAATCCTGATCCGCTTAGTCTGCTATATGTTTCCTTACCATTCTCCTAAGTATCCTTAGCTGGTTGTGCTGTCTGTCTTGACTGGATTGTAAGCTCTGATGAGCATGGACTGTCTTTTACATGTGCCTATACAGTGCTGCGTATGCCTTGTAGCGCTATACAAATGATCAGTAGTAGTAGACGAAAAGAGCTGATTGGAGCCAGCAATATTAAAAAAAAAAAAAAAATAGACGGCAGGAGGGAGTGAAACCACAAAATCTTAAAGGGTCAGTAAGAATAAAAAAAAAACAAAGTAAAGAGGATGGGGAAATGGAGGGGAGGGGGACGGTGACAAAAGGGCACAATGCCAGTTGGACAGACGCGTATGCACACACGCGCACACACACACACCCCACCTCTGCACATCTGGCACCTGAGACTTGAGTGGCATTGTTTTTCTACAATCAGCATGACCCTGAAATCGCCATTGCCAGAGCACAAATCTGTCTTCCTTATCCCTCCAGTCCAGTCCCACACCTCTGGGTAGTCAATCTCCACCAGCAACTTGGAGAGTAAGCATGTCATCTTTTTCATGACATCAACATATTTAGGCAGCTGGCACCTCCTACCAGCCCCAGTAAGCTCAGTCTCCAAGCAGTTGGAGCAGGTGATCCCAGGGATCAGGACTCATTTTAGGGATAACTAAGGAAATTTTTTATTTTAGTATTCTCTTTATTTGTTCTCTTCTTGTGGCTGGCTATTGAGTGCTTGCTCTGCTGGGGCAGTGTTGGGGTACCAGAAGGGGCATCTGAGCAGCAGAGGGGCTATTTGTAAGCTAGAGCATTAAAGCTCATTTAAAAAAGAAAAAGAAAATACCTTTAAGGGGCCAGGGACGTTCTGGCGGAGAAAGGAGGCTTCCGGGGTCTGTTGGGACAGCAGCAGTGGCTCCCAGCCCCGAGTGGATGAGGAGCCGTAGTTATAGACTTAGAGCCGCAGGTACAGATATCGGGCTGCTTGTTGGGTGCAGCGTAGTTTTTCCTGCCTCAGCGCCGAAGCTGGTAGAGGAAGGCTGAGCGTGAGGCAGGTGCAGAGGAGTGTGAAACGGAGCATTCCTTAGTTTAAATAAGAAGCCAGCAACATCTCGTCGTGCAGGTGAGCACCGTGGAGGGTAGGTGGCTCTTCAGACGTGAGTTCAACCTTCCTCGCGTTTTTTTGTTTTCCTTTCACTTTTGGAGGTTCAGAAGTGCAATTAAAAAAAATAGAAAAAGAAAAGAACTATAAAAGAGCATACCTTAAGTCAAAGCGGTTTACAGTTAACAAGCCATTTTACAATGAACATGTTTCTGATTGAACAGGGAGGGGTTTAAAGGGGAGAGTTACAGATAACAATTAACTTTCTAATTTACAATATAGTATAGCTTATTCTAGTGAAATTTAGTACATTGCAATTATGTGGTAATGACATTTGTAGGAGGTGTTGCAAGGTTAATGCATAGCGTATTGAGACTGTGATTGTTGATGTAATTTGGGATATGTTCTGTGAGCTGCGAGTTTGGAGATGTCTTATGTAGGGTCCACGATATTGATAGGTATAGTGTTTCCAAAATATTCTGCAAAGAAATATGTCTTAAGTAGTTTTCTGAAGATAGTTAGGTCAGTCATCATTCTTAATGTGCTTGGCAATAAATTCCATAGGATCTGGGCATAGGATGTGAATGCCCTGTTGCTTGTTGCTCTGTTCTCCTGAAATCTGTTGGAATGGCTTGTGTGTTTTGTGAGCAGGTTCTCTGCTGTTGCGTGTATTAAATAGTAGAGAAGATAGGTATGTGGAGGATAGGTTCAGTAGTATTTTGAAGGTAGTCATTATGGATTTGTATTTTATATGACTTTCAAATGGTAGCCAATGTAGCTGCTGTAGGATTGGTGTGATGTGGACATCTCTGGGAGCTTTCAACAGGAATCCAAGCTGCAGTGTGTTGAGCCATCCGAAGTTTGTTGAGTGTCTTTTTAGGTAGCCCCTGAAGTATGCAGTTACAGAAGTCAAAGTGAGGACAGACCATCACTTGGAGAACCATACGGAAGTCCTTAGATTCTCGGAAGGGTCTCAAAGGTTGGAGCATTTTTAACTTATTGTATATAGCATGTGTTTTGTTTGTGGGAGTTGGAATTTAGTGCTTTGATCCAGAGTTATACCTAAGTGTCTTACTGCTTTTTGACTTCCACTGATGCCTCTTTTTCTATTACAGAAGATGGGGTAAAATCTTTATCTTTGGAGGTATACATGACTTCTGTTTTTTTGAGGTTTCGGGAAATGAGCCATTCAGATGCTTCATCAAGGCAAGATGATATGTGTTTTATTTATTTATTTATTTATTTATTACAGTTTCTTATATACCGCGCTATTTAGAATCAGCGCGGTTTACATCATAACAAAACGACCATAACGACAAACTGTCAGGTTTTACATTGAACAGGAGTACAAACTTGGATAACTGGGTTAACTATATACATAAACTATCTACACTGCAGTGTGAGGGCATTTCTAGATTGGGTCATTTCTTGGAGGGGATATCTAGTTCAGTTGCTGTCTGGGAAATATTGGCAGAAAAGGTATGTCATGTTTTAAGGTGTTCTATGGGTGATACCCGATATCATCTGCAAAGATGTAGTAGTTTACATTATACTTCTGAAATATGTCACAAATTGGTATGTTAAAGAGCTGACAGTGCTGAACCTTGTATGATACCTTGCTATTGATTGTAGGATTTTGAGGTGTCCTGACCTATTTTTACTTGCTGAGTTAGCGCTGGGTTGGATCACATCTTATCTCACTATTTCTTTAATTCCTATTTCATGGAGATGAGCCATTAGGATGTCATGATTTATGGAGTCAAATGCAGAGGCTAAGTCTAGGAAGATGAGGGCGAGAGCTTGTTTTGGTTTTTCAATACCCTTTGTCATCTTGTCAAGGAGAGATATGAATAGCATTTCTACTCCATGGAATGGTCTGAATCCAAGTTGATGTGGATCAAGCGGGGCATTTTCATCTATGTGCTCTTGAAGTTGAGTCAGAACAATCTTATCAAGTATTTTCCTAAGAATGGAAGGCTTGATGTCGATCTGTTTGATTCTAGGCATGTTTTGTCTAAGGAGGTGTTCTTGAGAATGGGTCAAATGGTTGCCTTTTTTAAACACATTGGTATATGACCCTGGGACAGGGCTAGATCGACCATTTTGAGTATGGTGGGAGCAATTTCCGTGCAGTAAGTTTCACCCAGCTAATTGGGCATGGGTCTAAAGGGGATGTCGTCATATTAATGCATGAGATTATTTGTTCAGTCTGATTTATATTGACCTGCGAAAATGAGTGCAGTTCTGATCTATGTATGGTATTGCTGATATATGAAGAGGTGGTGGCAAGTGTCAGCCTTAGTTTGTTAGAATGATGGTTAGCTAGCTCCTGAGTGCTATCAGTAGTTGATTTGTCATTGAGCTAGGTTTTTTGGTTAGGGATATTACAATGTTGAATAGCTCTCTAGGTTGATTTATAGATCTTATAATTGTTTTTGTGTAGTATTCCTTTTTCTTGTTGATGCATTCTCAATATGTACAGAGAGTGTGTTTGTATAAGTTCCTGTCTAGGGTTAGTTTGATCGCTATTTGCGTTCAGTTTTTCTTAATTGTTTTTTATGGTTCTTAATTCTTTATCATGGTTAGATAGGGAGTTCCCTCTGTAGGTTTTAATTTGATTGCTGGTCGTGGCTCTATTGATTGTTGTGCTCCAGTTATCGATTAGTTTTATCCAAGTCATCTGATTCTTGATTCAACTGGGGAAGAACTTCTTTTTAGAATGATTCCGTATTGAATTGCTTGAAGTGGTGTTATATGTTGATTCTGTTATTGCTGTTATGCATTGTAAAGTGATGGGTGATAGCGAAATGGATTAGATAGTGATCTGACCAGGAAACTGGTTGGGTTTCAATATATAGTTGCTTTGTCATATTCACAATGTCTTTAGGTAGGAATACCAAATCAAGTGTATTTCCCTTATTGTGTGTAGAGCAGTTGATGATTTGATAGTTGTCCATGTTTCCATTGCATTAAGGAAAGAGTGTGCTTGAATGTTGTTTACTGATATCAGATTGAAATCCCCTAGTATGATATTTTGGTTGGTTTGTTATTACGGGCTAGTTCTAGATTTGTGATCAGGTTGTTTGAATTTGATGTGGGGGCTCTATATATTAGACAGAACATCAATTGTTTAGTTTCCAAAGGTAGTATGTCTAGACTTATCTACACTTGTTGCTGATGTCAAAGAGGCTTTAAGTTCTTCTTTAACGGTTATGAGGACCCCACCTCCTCGTTTGCCCTCCCTTGGACCATGAAATATGTCATCGTTTAGGACTTTCAATTGGTTTAGATGCACCGGATCTGTGTCTTGGAGCCAGTTCTCAGTGATGAATAAAATATCCATTTTTTAAAATTTAGGATATGGTCAGTTTCTATTGGGATCTTGTTTTGTACCGATTTTGCATTAATCATATCACAGGTATATGTAAATGCATGAATGTGATCCACACGAGCCTGAGTATGGTAGTTTGTTTTTTGGGATGTTGATGAGCTTGTTAACTGGGGATCTTATGTATATTTCATGTATAGATAATTGTGCTCTGGGTTGGTAGTGGTGTGTATGATTGGATATATTACGGGTGCGATATGTATGCCACAGCTTGCGTTGATATCAAGAGGAGTGTTAAAACCCAAAAGAGCACTACAGTTGGTGTGATCTCCATGTTTGCTGCAATAGTTGTTGGTGTAGTTGCTTACCACGATTCAGTTGTCTTTAGATGGTGTAATTATATACACAGTGTCTGCGATGAGTTTGAATTTGATCTCCTTAGTGTGTGGAGCTGGAGATGAGCTGATGGTAGAATACTGTTCTCTATTAATTGCTTCTTCGGTGTGTGACTGATGGACTTGCATGAGGGTTGATTTTGGAGTCACTCAAGAGAGTAGGGAGAATTCTGTGGCTCTATTCATGCATGTTTCTTGTCCAGATTGTCACGGTGTGGGTGAGGGTTCTTAGAGCAGTGCCCTCTGGTGCCTCGGTCTTTCGGGGGGCTGAAACAGTATGGCGTTGTTGCACATTGGGCCACGCCTAAGGGCCCTTTGGCGAGGCTCTCAGGTGCGGGCCCGCCAGGTGTGGGTGTGCCTGAAGCTCGTTCAGTTATTGGGATTTATAGTACATGAAGCAGTAGTCTGAGAACATTATTGCCTACTGGAGTTCACTTTTGGAATCCTAAGGAGTGGCTCAGTAGTTGGGACAGGTTACCTCAGGCTGGAGGGACTGGGGTCTCTAGTCCCATGGCCACTCCTTGTGGCTTTGGGCAAGCCACTTAACCCTCCATTGCCTCAGGTACGCTTAGATTGTGAGCCCTTTGGAGACAAGGGAATAAAAAGTGCCTGTTAGCATATATCTGTAAACTGCTTTGACCCGGTGAAAAGCGGTATATAAGCACAGCTAAATAAATAAATATTCAATCCATTTATGATTTCTGAGACATCTATATTTATAAATGCTCTCTGTGCTCTATCAGCTCCTTTTGCTGCTTTTCAGATCTTTATTTTCACTTGGTATGTAATCAAACTCTGAAATTCGTTACCAGAGCATATAGTAAAAGCTGATAGTTTAACTGGATTTAAGAGGTTTGGATGAGTTCCTGGAGTAAGTGTCCATAAACCATTATTAAACAGAACCAGGTAAATCCACTACTTATCCATGGACAAGCAGCATGCAATCTGTATATCTTTTGGGAACCCGATAAGTACTTGTGTCCTGGATTGGCCACTGTTGGAAACAGCATACTGGGCTGTGGTTAGACCTTTGGTTTGACTCATTATGGCATATTTTGTTCTTATTTTTTCTGCTTTCTAGTTCTTCAGAACTCAAATAACCATACTTCTGTGTTATATAAAATATGTTAATTTCCTTATGTTCCAAGTTCTTTCTTCCTTATCTTGATTCTTTTTGTGATCTTTCTGCACATCCCTCACTCCATCAGTCATTCTTTTCTCTGTCTTAGATCTTTTTACCTTGACAATCAGAACTGTCAGGCACACTTGTGAGTGACCTCATTGCATTTTGCTGGGATGGAATTGCTCTTCTAGTGCTCAAAATGAAATGTAAAGTTCTGAGCATGCATGGCCCTTCCTCTGAAAAATATATGCTGCTTGTGCCTGATCTGAATCTTTGAGTTCATCTCTCTCTGTTATGCGAAAGGGTTTTCTTTAGGTACATTGATAGCTTTCCAACAAGAAAGCAAGCTGGTGTATCTGCACTTGGAAACTTATTCTTTTTTCTCCTTGACAAAGATGTGAAAATAATGTGCAGTATTCTTAGTTGCCTTACTCCTTGCTAAGTTCATAAAGTGTAGACAAGGCCGGTGCAAGGGATATCCAGCACCCTAGGTCAGTGATGGCTAACCTTTTTGAGCCCGAGTGCCCAAACTGCCGCACAAAACCAAAGAATTTCCTCAAAGTGCCAGCACGTCATTTGCATAAGTGGTCTTATTTGCATAAATATTTGCATAATGTTACCATACACTAACTTTTAGTAAACATGTCTCTTAATGAGTGTATGGATAAAGAAAGACTAAAAGATTTCTACATTACTATAATCCAGTGCCAACCGCCAGGCACATTAGGAACTACTACAAAAGCTGCCCATTTAGAACCCATAGCAAACCCGCCGTATCCTGACAGCATTACCAGGACTCACAAAGCACCATACCCTACCTATCAAAAGGCAACACTGCAAATATTAAACCAATACATTTCAGAGAATACTGGGGAAAGAGAACAAGTGGCAACGTCAAATAGGAATTTCCTCTTGTACCAAACAAAGCGCAGATGTTAATGATGCACATTTCCCAGAGCTGACATATTCCAGTTAATAAATTCAAAATAAAGAAACATCTTTCTACCTTTTGTGCATTTGTTTTTCAGTTGCAATTGGTCCAGCCACTTTCTTCTGGTTTCTTCATGTTTTCTGCTAACTCTCCATCGTCTGCTGTCCATTTGTCCTTTCTTCTCTCTTCTAGTTTTTTTTCCATTCTCTCTCTCTCTACATCTGCTTTAACATACTAATCTTTCTCCTTTTGCTCTTTCCTCATTCCTATTTCATCCACACAAATTTTACCCCTCCATCCTCAATCCCCAATTACTCTCCCAATACCTGGCCAATTGTAGATTTTTCATCCCTCCTACACAAAATATTTTTCCCCTCTCCATTTTACTCTCCCAGCCCCATCCCATTCTAATCCTCCCCCAACATCAGCTCCCTTCTAGTTCCAGTCTCACCCAGCATCCATCCCCTTCTAGTCCCTGCATCAGCCCATTTCCAGTCCTAGCCCCCCATCAGCCCATTTCCAGTCCTAGCTCCCCCATCCATTTCCAGTCCAAGTCCCTTCATCAGCTCATTTTCAATCCTAGCCCCCCCATCAGCCCATTTCTAGTCATTTCCTAGCCCCACCATCAGCCCATGTCAAATCATAGCTCCCCTGCACTCAGCCCAATTCCAGTCCAAGCCCCCCATGAGCCCACTTCCAGTTCTAGCCCCTCCATGAGTCCATTTCAATTCAAGCCCCCACCACAGCCCATTTCCAATCTTAGCTCCCCCCAACAGCCCATTTCCAGTCCTATCCTAGCTGTTCCATCAGCCCATTTTCAGTCCTAGCTCCCTTCCCTCACAGCCCATTTCCATTCCAAGCCCCCTCCCCATCAGCTATTTGCAGTTCAAGCCTCCCCTTCCACTCAGCCCATTTCCAGTCCTAGCAACACCCCAACCCATTACCAGTCCTAGCCCCCCGTCAATCAACTTCCAGTCCTAACCCCCATCACCCCATTTTCAGTTTAAGCCCCCCCTATAACCCATTACCAGTCCTAACCCCCCATCAGCCCATTTCCAGTCAGCCCCCCATAGCCCATTGCCAGTCCTAAACCCCCCATCAGCCCACAGCCCATTACCAGTCCTAACCACATCAGCCCACCTCAAGTCCTAACCCCTCCCCATCAGCCCATTTCCTGTTCTAGCCCCCCCATAACCCATTATCAGTCCTACCCCCCCATCAGCCCACTACCAGTCTTAACCCCCCCCCCATAGCCCATTGCCAGCCCTCATCAGCCCACAGCCCATTGCTAGTTTTAACCCCCCCATAGCCCACTGCGTCTTAACCCCCCTCCCCAGCCCACTGCCAGTCTTAACCCCCCCAGCCCACTGCCAGTCTTAACCCCCCCTCCCTAGCCCATTGCCAGTCTCAACCCCTCTCCCTCCCTAGCCCATTGCCAGTCTTAACCTCCCTCCCTCCCTCATTGCCAGTCTTAACCCCCCTCCCTCCCTCCCTAGCCCATTGCCAGTCTTAACCCCCTCCCTCCCTCCCTAGCCCATTGCCAGTCTTAACCCCCTCCCTCCCTCCCTAGCCCATTGCCAGTCTTAAACCCCCTCCCTCCCTCCCTAGCCCATTGCCAGTCTTAACCCCCCTCCCTCCCTCCCTAGCCCATTGCCAGTCTTAACCCCCTTCCCTCCCTAGCCCATTGCCAGTCTTAACCCCCTCCCTCCCTCCCTAGCCCAATGCCAGTCCTACCCGCCCCCCCTCGGCGCCTGGCAATGTAAAAAAAAAAAGGGACGCGGCGGCGGCATGGAGTGTCCCGCGGGGCTCCCTCTGCCCGGCGGGACTCTCCCGGCGCGACTCAGCCCCTCTCTGCCGGCTTGCAGATACGCGAGGGAGGGATACGCGAAGGGAGAGAGTCTCCCTCGCGTCTCTGTTAAGCCCGCAGGGGCTGATGGGAAATTTCCCATCTGCCCCTGCGGGCTTAACAGAGACGCGAGGGAGACTCTCTCTCCCTTCGCGTATCTGCAAGCCTGCAGAGAGGGGCTGAGTCGCGCCGGGAGAGTCCCGCCGGGCAGAGGGAGCCCCGCGGGACACTCCATGCCGCCGCGGCCAGCTTTTTTTTTTTTTTTTTAATTGCCATGAGCCGGCATATCTCAATTTGCGACCTTCCCGTGTGCCAGCTGCAAGGCCTTCGCGTGCCACAGCTGGCACGCGTGCCATAGGTTCGCCATCGCTGCCCTAGGTGAACCTTCCTCCATCCCCATCCTCTGCCACAACCTGCCTCCAGGCAGCTCACTTCCTGGCAACTTGACCATAGTTTGGGAGTGGCCAAAAGACAGTGGGCAGATAGTTTAAATTCCTTCCCTTTGCCAGAGGCCTTACTCCCAGCATGTACCCTGGCAGCTTGGTCCTTGTACCTGGCAAGAGGAAGGCAGTTTAATAGTGCTTAATTTCTTCTGCCGTGCAGGACCAGTCTAGTGGTATGAGCTGTGAGGTTATGGGATCTTGCGGTTGATATCATGAGATTGATACCATAAGACAGATTAAACTGCACTTGCAGGTTCCCTTCTTTTGCTAGTCTGGGGGGAGATTTAAAATATCTGACTGTTGCCTTTTTGTGCCCCAGAATCTTGGCACTCTAGGCGACTGCCTGGTTTGTCTAATAGGGGCACCACTCCTGGGTGGCCCTCATAGAGATATTGTAAATAATGGCAGATAAAGATCAAAGTGACTTATCCAATCTGTCAAGTGTAGGTTCTTCCTCTTGACAGATGTACATTCAAATTTTTCAATGTAACTCAATTACTCCCTTGTCCAGGTCTTTCACCCGGCCTATCAGTCCTTGTGCTTTCTCAAGCATAACCAAAATTCATCACAGTGTTGACCTCTCAATGTTTTTTGGAACCATGACAGAGATCTGGAATGATAGGCTAATGTTTGTTTCTAAGCCATCAGTTGGCTAAAGTTCTTATTGCTTTGATGGTATACATGTGCTAGACCCAACTTTAGACTGTAATCTCGCTGTTTAGAAACCCCTGTTCAAATTAAGCTAGAAACATGAATAATCAAGAAGAAACAGCCAGTCATCCTCTCCATCCCCCCATGAAAAAGGACTTTGGATCAAACTTGTTCTATAAGTGTAACATTTTACAGATATAATTATTTTGTGGTGGCGGGGTCGAGCTGGTAAATAGGGTGTTAAATAATTTAGCATATCTGCATCAAAGCAATAAAGAGCTCAAAGATTCTGGGTTGTGAGTGCTAATGACTGGTCCAGCTCCGTTATATTAATGAAGTTTGTGCAGGGCCTGCACCATGCTAGTGAGCCCCAACAAGAAGATAGCCTGTTTATGTTTACAAATTTAACTCTGGGTGGAGTCTGCATCGACATGTTGGCATACAGCAACAATAACAAGGAAGGACGGGGCAAAGTAAAAGAAGAAGGAAGAAAACTGATTTTGAGAAGTTTTACAAAGCTGGAATTCAGCAATCAGTATTTTACATTTTCATAATTCAGTTTACATTCAGCATTTAATAAGTTACAGAGTTAAAGGTGCTGTGTCAATTAACTGGCGAGAAACCTTTGCAAGTCATGCTGGAAGTTCTTGAAGGACCTATCTAATGCACAGGTAGACTGACATAATGAGTTCGTCATATTCCAAAGGGCTGAATTTGTGTGTGTTGTAGGGTTTTTTTTCACTTTGAAATATGCTAATTGTTGCTGAATTATGCTAATAACGTGCAGATGTTCAAAATCAACCTTTTAGCTGCCAGTAAAATGACTTAATTTCCATCAATCCTACCTGTGATGGGAAGTGATTTAATTGTAGTGGAGGCAAAAATAGATTCATCATTGCACTAAAACTGCATTTCTAGAATAATATAGACATCGCCGCAATAAGACATATTAATGTTATAAGGAAGGCAATACGTGCATGTTAAATATAAAGTATTAATAAAAACTCTCATTTCAGACCAAAAAAACTTGTCGCTGCTATAGTGTCCATGCAAATGGGTGCTGAAGCTAGCCGAGAAAACTTAGTCACTCTGACATTTGATTCAGTAAATGCCAGCCTGCTTAAATGCTCTGCAAACATGAAAGCAGCATTGATCTCAAAAGCTTCCTTTTCCCTTTTTCTGGTGAGACTGTCTGAAAGGGAAGCTTAAATTGCATAAGTGAACGAGCTCAGCAGATCATGGGGGCAAGGGAGCAACACAAGATCAGACAACATTAAGGAGGTTGTTTACTTTGTTTTCTTGCAAACTATACTGTATTTCGGTTTAGGGTTTATTAAAATTTTATATACTAACCTGCGTATCAGCAGAGCGGTTTACAATAAGTAAATTAAAACAAATAGGAAAGGGAAAAGGAACTCCATTACAATTTTAAGGCAGATAGAAAGGAGATAACGGGGAAATAGAGAGGAAATAGAGAGCACCTCCCTTCCCCAAGCTCTAGTTGAAGTGCTGTACATGGGATGTACTCATCCAAAATATTAGTAAAATAGCCACGCTGTCAAATTATGTATAGACAGCAGTCTATACTTGCATTTTATATCTCTAGCAACACAAATATGCTGCTGGGTTTTGGTGCATTGTTGGCAAAATTATGCACCAAAATCAAAGCGTAACTCCACAATAAGTGATATAAGATTTAAAAAAAAAAAAAAAGGTTTTCGACTGACAAAATATTTGTCCATACTTTTCATAGCCAGCATATTCAACAATCCTTTTTAATTTTATTATATCCTCTTAGAGTAGTCCATTTAAGTCTGTCTAAATATATCACATAGGCATTATACTTCATTCAGATATTTAAAACCTCAAACTTACAACAAAATCTATAAAATCAGGTTCTACATTAGGGAAACAAATTCAGCATAAAAAATTCAGATACTTAGCTGACTTAATCTTGATCCACAACTTTTTCATAGTGCTGCTTCATACTTCAGTACATATCATGGAGTGGAGGAGTGGCCTAGTGGTTGGGGCAAGGTACTTCAGGCCGGAAGGTCGGGGGTTCAAATCCCACTAGAGGACAGCAACCTTGGGACAGAAGGACTGGGGTTTCTAGTCCCACAGGTGCTCCTTGTGGTCTTGGGCAAGCCACTTAACCCTCCATAGCCCATGTTCCCTGTAAAATAGTTATCTCCAAGTTATAATGCCCTATTCAATGTAATTTCAGTTTGTTCAATGTAAACTGCACTGATGCAGAATAGCGCGGTATATAAGAGAATGTAAATAAATAAATAAAAATCATCACTTAGATTAAATGGTGGCGGTGTTCTCATCGGATCTAGCAGCAGTAGTTCCTCCCTCAAGCTGACGTCACCAATCACCAAAAATGATTTAAAAGATCACAACATCTTTCTTCATAATAAAGAGCCTGATTCAATTTCAGAATTAAGACCATTAGGTTGAACTGTCTTTAAGGCAAAAATCCAGTTATTCTGTTGGTTTGACGAAAACATTTTCTTCTCCTATCACTTACTGCAGAGTTATGTTTTGATTTTGGTGGCTATTTGAATGCTAACATTCATTTTCATCCTTTTTGTTACTGTAATTGATCAACAGAATGATGGCAACTCCTGGAAAAGCTGTGGGTTATGGGTAGATTTCACCACAACTTTCAAGACCATTCACCAAATAATCATCTCAAACTCGTGTCTCTTCACATTCAGTCCCTGCTTATTGCAGTCTATAAAGGGGAAGGGGGCGGGAACAGTTGTTTATCTCCAGGAACAAGCAGGAATATAGTCTTCACATATGGGTATCGTCGGTACCGACAGAGCCTGCGCGGAAACGCTCCCCAGCATCCAATAGGAAAGCTTTTAGGAGCATCCCACAGCGCCTGCGTGCTGCCTTTCCCGCCTTTCCCAACTGTCCCTCTCCAGTTCTTCGTTTTCCGCGGAGCCGACAGGTCGCACATCCTGTCACCACAGAAAAAAATCCCTTCTATTCTTTTTTGTGGTCGCGTCTGCCTTCCGTCGATGCTACACCGGTACCGCCGGTGGTTTTTTCTTTTTTTCTTTAAAAAAAAAAAAAACACCTTTCTTTCTGGAGTCTTTTCCAGTAATTTTCTCTTCGGGTGCTATGCACCATTTTGGGCACTAGGCCCAACTTTTTCCTTCAAAATGGAAAAACCCGCTTCGGGTTTTAAAAAGTGTTCTAAGTGTGGCGGTACCATCTCCGTCACCGACACCTATGAGTGGTGCCTCAAATATTTAGGTCCTGACCACTCTATTTCAGAGTGTGTTGCCTATGGGATGATGTCAAAAAGGGGCTGGCAAAACCGAGCTGCTAAACTTAGTACCCTTTTTCCCTCCGGTGCAGCCTCCGTGGCATCGACGTCTTCCAGGGCTTTATCTTCCTCCCATGGATCTCAGGTAACTAAACATAAATCTAGCCGGTCCTCAAAGGGTAGATCTCCTTCTAGACATCGAGATGCCTCTGGCATTGCCCTTGAGGGACTTTCACTGGCAAAATTGCCCCGGCGGGAGGTTTCGGCTTCCAAAGCACTAATGGGGCTCCAGGATGTTCTCGAGGCTTCAACCTCGGCAGAACTACTGGTGCCATGGTGAGACCGCACCTTGAATATTGTGTGCAATTCTGGTCGCCGTATCTTAAAAAGGATATAGCGATTTTAGAAAAGGTTCAGAGAAGAGCCACCAAAATGGTAAAGGGGATGGAAGGATACTTCTATGAAGAAAGGCTAAAAAGGTTGGGGCTCTTTAACCTGGAAAAGAGACGACTGAGGGGAGATATGATAGAAGTCTATAAATTAATGAACGGAGTGGAACGGGTAAACATAGATCGATTGTTTACCTTATCAGAATATAGAAAGACTAGGGGACATGCAATGAAGCTACAGGGTAAACTATTTAAGACTAATAAAAGAAAATATTTTTTCACTCAACGTGTAATCAAACTCTGGAATTTGTTACCAGAGGATGTAGTAAAGGCTGTTAGTGTAGCTGGGTTTAAAAAAGGTTTGGACAAGTTCCTGGAGGAAAGGTCCATAAACCATTATTAAGAAGGGACCCAGGATATCAATGCTGAACCAATACAAGCATTGTGGAACCTGTGTCCCTTGGGGAAACTGCTAGGTACGTATGACCTAGATTGGCCACTGTTGGAAACAGAATACTGGGCTTGATGGACCTTGGTCTGACCCAGTATGGCATATCTTATGTTCTTATGTAGGTTCCGGCCGCTTCATACGGCACCGATACCCAAGCATCGGCAGCGTCGATAGATCAGAGATTCTTGGCTATTGAACGCAGTCTGGCGGCTCTTCTCACGGCCTCGATGCCCCTGAAACCGCTTCAGACAATTCAACCGGCACCGACTGCATCGACGACAGCAGGTATTCTACTGGGACCGAGTCATGCGTCTCTATCCGGCATCGACAAGTCGGTACCGGACTACTCCGATGCCGACTTCGATCGGTACCGGTACCGTGCCTTGCACGATCACCCGGATCGGAGATACTTCGAATCCTCGGATGAGTCTGAAGGCTCTGAAAGCTCTGCCGATACCAGAGTACTTCTTCCTGAGGATTCTTCTCCTCAGTGTAGGATGTCTCCACCAGAGGATATGTCCTTTCAGGACTTTATCCGAGATGTGGCCCGAGGTCTTTCCATCACAGTGGCTCCTGAAAAAGAGCCTAAGGCAAAGGAATTAGAAATCCTACGATACCCTAAAGCTCCCAAGGAGGCAGCTACCTTACCTATTCATGAGATCTTGCATGATCTCATGTTAAGGATGTGGGAAACACCTCTAACTACGTCTCCTCACTCTTGAAGACTCGACACCATGTATCGAGTTCCTCCTTGTCCTGGGTTTCAGAAGACTCAATTACCACACCATTCTATGTTGGTGGAATCAGCTATGAGAAGGATAAAGAGTGCAAAAAGGCATGCATCTAATTCTCCAGGACGTGAGTGTAGGACTCTTGACGCCTTTGGACGTCGAACCTTCCAGGCTTCCATGCTTTCTCCTAGGATCAGTTCCTATATCTTGTATATGGGAATGTTCCTTAAAGAGGTCACAGGAGATTTAGAGCTTATGAGCCCTCTCCTTCCTGATGATAAGAGGCAAGATTACCTCGCCCTTGTCAAACATGCTCAGGATGTTTCCAAGTTTGTGAATCGTGCAGCCTTTGACTGCATAAGCAGAACCTCTGCCATTGCCATAGGCGCACGTAGGATTGCCTGGCTCCAGGCATCTGACTTGGAAATTTGGGTACAGAACAAACTAGGGAATATTCCTTGCACAGGAGAGAATCTCTTTGGCAAGAATTGGCAGGAAAAAGCTAATGAGATAGATGCTGACAATATCACTTTGGATAGATTGTCTAAATCTACAGCTGATCCTGCGAGGAAAAAATCCTCAAAGAAACCATTCTTCAGTAAGAAGAAGATGTTTTATCCCTCCTATACCCAGCAGGGGTATTGTTTAGGTCACTGCCCAAAAGGGACAGCAGCAACAACCTAGGCAAAGAAAGACAAAAGCAGCTTAGCCTCAACCGGCTCAGCAGACTCAGCCTCCACAGGGGCTTTGACTCCTATCTAGAGAACTTTTCCTTCCTGGCCCTGAACGGCCCAGAACCCTCCACCATCCCAGGAAAGTTATGTCATTTTGCCCCCAGATGGGGTCGGATAACAGCAGAAAATTAGACTCTGTCTATTGTAAGAGAGGGGTACAAGCTTTATTTCCTCAGCATGCCCCCTCCTACAATGGTAAGACAGTTCAATTCTCAGACCTTTCTCAATGACCAGTTAGGTCAAGAGGTCACTGTTCTCCTTGCTCAGAGGGCAATAGAAGAGGTACCCATTCCCCAACGGGGTACAGGGTTTTACTCCCCCTGTTTCCTTATTCCAAAGAAAACAGGAGGACACAGACCCATTTTAGACCTCAGAGAATTGAACATATTCCTGTTCAGAGAGAAGTTCAAAATGATTTCTCTAGGACCTCTGCTGCCATACCTTCAGAGTCAGGATTGGCTTTGTTCTCTAGATCTCAAGGATGAGTACACTCATGTTCTCATCCATCCAACTCACCGAAAGTTCCTTCACTTTCTGTTTCAAGGGAAGCACTACCAATACAGGGTTCTTCCCTTTGGCCTGGCCTCTGCACCAAGGGTGTTCACAAAATGCATGGCTGTGGTGGCAGCATTTCTCCTCACCCTGGGAATATTTGTTTTCCCTTACTTAGACGACTGGCTCATTCGAGCCCCTTCAGAGCCAGAGGCCAGGGTTGCTCTGTCTCGCACAATGCACATCCTTCAGTATTTGGGACTTGTCATAAACTTCCCAAAATCCAACCTTGCTCCCACTCAGTCCCTAGAGTTTATAAGAGCTCTGCTGGATACCAGACAGACAAGGGCCTACCTTCCACAGCCCCGCTGCCTTCGCATTGTGCAGTTAGCTTCCCAAGCAGTACTAAAACCTCACCTCACTGCTCGGGAAATGTTACAGTTGCTAGGCCACATGGCATCCACCGTGCATGTGGTTCCTTATGCTCGCCTCCATATGAGGGCAGCCCAGTGGACTTTATCCACTCAGTGGACTCAGGCGTCAGGTTGCCTGTCAGACAAAATAGCAAACTTAGATCGCCTTATTTTGTCCCTCCAATGGTGGCAGTCACCCCAAAACCTTTTGGTAGGGTCTCCTTTTCAGCAACCCCCACCCCAAGTCACTCTAACAGCAGATGCTTCACAGGTGGGTTGGGGAGCCCACCTGCAAGCCCTCTCTATCCAGGGTACTTGGACTCCACAGGAGGCCTATCTCCACATCAATCTCCTGAAACTCAGAGCAATCTTCCTTGCTATTCGAGTTTTCCACACCCAGCTCAGCTACAAGACGGTCCTAGTTCAAACGGACAATCAAGTAGCCATGTTCTATGTGAACAAGCAATGCGGAACAGGCTCTCTGTCGCTCTTCAACAAAGCTTTGCGACTACGGGCCCTCGCCAGAGAGCATCAGATTCATCTCCTTGCGGTGTATTTTCCAGGCTTTCAAAACTCTTGGGCAGACAGACTCATTCGAGTTCTTCTTCCACACGAATGGTCTCTTCATGCAGACCAGGTGGCCAAAATTTTTCAAATTTCGGGAACCCCAGACATAGACCTCTTTGCAAGTCCGCTGAATGCCAAACTTCCCCGGTTCTGTTCCAGAATTACGGCTCAGGGTTGTCGGGCCAGGGATGCTTTCCCCCTCCATTGGGGCCAGGACTTCCTGTATGCCTTTCCACCCATTCCCTAATTCCCAAAACCTTCTTCAAGCTTCAGAGAGACAGAGGTCATATGATTCTCATAGTTCCACGTTGGCCATGGAAAATGTGGTACCCTCTGCTCCTACATCTCTCTCAAGCTCTGCCTCTGCAGTTAGGATCTGCTTCAGATCTCCTTTCTCAAGAGGGCGGGATGCTGTGGTATCTCAGGGCCTGGTTGCTAAAAGCCTAGTACTTCACGGTCTTAACCTTTCCCAGCAGGTAAAGGATATCCTTTATGCTTCAAGGAAGCCTTCCATAAGACAATCTTATGCATTTAAGTGGAAAAGGTTTACCGCATGGTGCTTGCAGAAGGGTCTTAACCCTCTTGCGATACCTCTGGAATCATTACTGGAGTATCTCCTTCATTTATCAAATGCAGGGCTTAAGACCAATTCAGTGAGAGTTCATTTGAGTGCTATTGCAGCTTCTCTCAAGCCTTTAAATGGGCAACCTATTTCCTCTCATCCTATCATAGCGAGATTTATGAGAGGCCTTCTTTTAACTAAGCCTCCCATTAAGCCACCACTGGTGGCATGGGACTTAAATCTGGTTCTTGGGCAGCTCATGAAACCGCCCTTTGAACCATTAGTCACTACCTCTTTGAAATTCCTTTCCTGGAAGGTCATCTTTCTTATTGCAATCACATCAGCACGTCGCATCAGTGAATTGCAAGCGTTGGTGGCTGATCCTCCTTATACAAGGTTCCATCATGATAAGGTAGTCCTTAGGACTCACCCACACTTTATGCCAAAGGTGGTGTCACCTTTTCATTTAAACCAAGCGGTTTACCTTCCTGTATTCTTCCCAAGGCCTCACACCTCAAATGCAGGAAGGAATCTTCATACTTTGGACTGTAAAAGGGCTTTGGCCTTATCTCCAGGAACAAGCAGGAATGAGTCTTCACATATGGGTATGTCGGTACCGACGGAGCCTGCACGGAATGCTCCCCAGCATCCAATCAGAAAGCTTTTGGGAGCATCCCTCGCGCCTGCGCGCTGACTTCCCGCCTTTCCCACTGCCTCTCCTCAGTTTTCGTTTTTCCGCGGAGCCAACAGGATGTCCTCCTGTCACCGCAGAAACTTTTTTCTTTAAAATTCTTATTTTCCTTTTTTTCTTGTGGTCGCGGCTGTATTTTCTAAACTTAGAGAATTTTTTCTCCTCAGTTTTTGTTTAACTTTTTGGGCCTACCAGGCCTCTCCAACATGGAGCCTTCTTCCCCTAAGAAGTGCCTTCATTGTGGAAACTTAGTTTTCTTTTTAGACTCCAATGCTTGGTGTCTAATCTGTTTGGGTCCTGACCCTTTTTTCCCTGATCCATCAGGCTTTATTATTGGGAGAAGACCTTCCCTTTTTCGAGTTTCCCTCGATACCATTTTTCCTCCTGCGGTGAGGACACCGGTTTATTCTTCTCTCCAGGATCAGGTAACCCACAAACAGTCTGTTAAGACTAGCCAATTCTTGAAGGGTAAGTCTCATGCTCAGCATGATGACGGCTCCGGCCTTGCCCTGAAGACCCCATTGGCAATAAAACCCCGGCGGGAGTCTTCGGGCTCCAAAGCATTTACGGGGTTTCAGGTTGTTCCTGGGGCTCACCCCTCAGAGAAAATACCTGAGCCGTGCTCTGGGGTGGTATCCGCTTCGAGCGGTACCGATAACCCGGCACAGGCACCGGTGTCGAGTGTTCCACTCTTCACCAGGGATCGTCATCTGGTGTCCTCGGTACCTTCGGTGCCGATCGATACGACCCAGATTGGCTTTCCTGTATCTCCGCCATGCTCGGGGTTGGTACCGGCTTCGAGCGGTACCGATGCATCGGCATCGGTGTCGAGTGTCCCACTCTTCACCTGGGATCATCATCTGGTATCTTCGGTACCTTCGGAGCCGATCGCTACGACCCAGATTGACTTTCCTGTATCTTCGCCATGCTCGGGGTTGGTACCGGCTTCGAGCGGTACCGATACCCCGGCATCGGCGCCGGTGTCGAGTGTTCCTCTCTTCACCAGGCATCATCTTCGGACGTCCTCGGTACCTTCGGAACCGATCGATACGACTCCGATTGACTCTCCTGTATCGGCATCGCCGATACCACCACCAACGTCGGTACCTTCTAGACATGCATCGATAGACTCGCTCCCTTCGATGCCGAGTCTAGAATCGATATCCAGTCTAGATGATTTCATACTGACGCGTGTCGGAACCGATCCATATCGGTTCCGACTACGCAGTACTGAGGATATTCACCAAGGTTCTCTGGCTACCTCGGTACCGCTTCAGCAGCCCCTGATTACTGCTTCGATGACATTATCTTCTCCGGTATCGGTATCGATATCTATGTCGATTCCTGCAGTTCCATCGGTGCCATCGATCCTTTCTATGCCTAGCTTGGAATCGATACCGGGCACTGACGATGCAGTACTAACTGCCTCGAATCAGAACTGTCAGTATCACTGTCCATCTAGCAGGATTCTTTTTCTGCACCAGTCCACTATGTCTTCTGGTGCTCAAGCTGCTCCTTCAACCTCAGCCTACCCAGGAATAGTTCCTATTGGAGATCCTTCTTTTCAGAAATTTCTCCTTGACATGGCAACCTTTCTTGCCATTCCTATTCCTGGCTCTACTCTTGGCCAAGATCCTGCAGAAAAGGAAAATATAATGCTTCCTTTACATCATTCTTTGCAGGATCTTCTTCTGAGGATGTGGGAATCACCTTTAAAGGTTCCTTCGCCTTCTACAGCCATTAATGTTCTGTATCAGGTGCCTCCCTCTCCGGGATTTCAGAAAATCCAACTTCCACATCATTCCATTGTAGTGGAATCAGCAATGAGGAGGGTAAGAAGCAAGAAGAAGCATTCTTCTTATCCGCCAGGTCGTGCATCTAAAGCACTTGATGAATTTGGACGTCAAACCTTCCAAACGTCTATGCTGGCTTCAAGAATTATTTCATATATTTTTTATATGAGTCTGACACTTCAGGAGGTCACAGAGAAATTATCTCTTTTTGTCCCCTTTTTTGTCAGAACCTAAGGCCACTGACTATTCCTTGCTTCTTAATCATAGCAGGAATATCTCTTGGTTTCTTTCTCGTGCTTCTCTAGACTCTTTTGAGTCTGTTAGCAGATCCTCTGCTATTGCCATTGGAGCACGTCGTACAGCCTGGCTGCAAGCTTCAGACTTGAGCAGATGGGCACAACATACACTGGGTAATTCTCCCTGTACTGGAGAAAATCTCTTCAATAAAGAGGCTTTACGTCAGGTTGCTCATTGCTCCACTGACTTCCCTGGTTCTGGAAACCATCCTAAGCCTTCTTCCCCAGGAGGTAGGAAATGTCCTACCAAACCTTCTTTCCCTAAGAAAAGAAGGTTTCACCCTTCTCCTGCCCATCCTCCAGATGTACCCAAGCAAGGGACATCTCATCCTAGTCTGAAGTCTCCAGACTCTAGCCAGTCTAATCATAACCAGCAACCATAGGTTCCGGTATGTTGCAATCTACAGCTAACTTCTTCTTAGCAGAAGTTTATTCTCAAACCCTACACTGGTTTTTTTCCCTTTCAGTATGCTAAGCTGTTAGGATACATTTGTCCATGGGTTACAGAATTCTCCCCTTCTTACTACTACGAAGGGAGGTTACAACTGATAGTTTCTGTCCCCACATGGACATCTTTTCCTTCAGCTGACTTGCCATATGGTAAGTCACTTTCCAACCCCCTCTCTTCCAGGGTTTCCCCTGCTTGGGTTGGTACCATACTGAAACACTTCTCTTTCTTCCAGTGTAGATTTTTTGTTATCCTTCAATGCATGCTCTGAACAACTCATCAGACAGGGACGTGAATATCTCCACTCCCTTTACCTGTTTTCTCTCTGTTTTTTTACAGGAGAATCCCCTCTGCTGTTTTGTTCAGCACCTGTGTATGCAGGAGTTCCAGTGATTACTTTAATACTCATTGCAAGCTACTTTCAACTATCTTGCATAGTACCACTCACTGCAGGTTATCTTCTTCTAGCCATATCCTTTCCTAGGATGTGGCAACACACCTGACTTCTGTCAGTATTCTCTTATAATTCTCCTGCACAATGCTCTCTGCAATCTTCAGAGAAGCTTTCTACTATGGACCCTTGCTACAGAGCATTGAACTTTGTCTCTGAGGGTTTTTCCCATATAGTAGAAAAAGTTTATATAATCATTCCATGGCGTGAATGTCCAATGAGTTCCCAATCTTGCAGGAATCTACCCCTTTTTTCCTTGCAGCTTGGCATTATGTTTTTCTGCTCCACTTGGACAACGCATACTCCTTTGCTGTACATGATACCCCTGTGTCCCTTGGCTGGGTCATCCTGGTATCTTAGTCTATGCGGGTTTTTTTTTTGTCCTTTGGACATGTCAGAGTCCTAAAGTACTCCTGACGTGCTCTTGCCAGACGGCTATTACCCTCTGTTTTTTCACGCAACCATACTGGTTATTCCACTGAACCACATTCCTGCACCGCAGAAATAGATTCTCTATATATCTTCAGGTGGTTTTTACCCCCTCATTATTAGATGAATCTTTTCCCCTCACATTCCCCATGTGAATGTTTTTGTGGGGCTCAGTTGCAGGCATGTATCCTCACTTATATTCATGTATGTATATGTCCTATACATACATCTTTCTGTAGTCTGTGTGGGCATAAGTCATGCCCATATCTATATATATATATATATATATATATATATATATATGCGCCCATTGGGAGATGTCCATAGGACGCTAAGTATTACCTGCTATCTCCCTAACTGTCTGTGCTATAAAGTTTTTCCCTTCTTAAGGGGTCCAGACAGTCCACTTGCCTACTCCCATACGGTTTAGTAAGTGGAAACGGTTATATATACAATTATTGCTGTGATGTCAACAGCTTCTATTTTTGTTATAGATCTCCCTGTCTATGAAGTATCAAACTTCAATGTCTTCCTATCTCTTACCAGCTAGGAAAGACAGTGTACATCTTCAGTACTTCTGAGTACACTTCTATTCTCCTTGGGAATAGGGGCTTTTCTCCATACCCCCTCTTCCCTTCAGGACTGGGCTAATTCTCCAGATCGGTCAGTCTTCTTCTTTTAGTACTCATTGTTAATAACTCTGTACCTAAAAGAGTTTTCAGCTTTTTCCCATAAAGCTTTCCATTGAAGACCTGCCGTTCTTCTCCTACCCCAGTTGACACCTGGGTCACCTGCCCATTCCAGGTTTGGAACTTCATCCTCACTACTGTGAAGTTCCCTTGAGGATTCCGCTACTGCATCTACAGTACACTCCATCACAGTTCTACTTCCTACAATCCAGTAGGTAAGCTCTATATTGTACTAGTTCATTAAATATTTTAATGATACTTGACATACATTCTAAAGACTCTTTTTCCCTGTAGTCTTTAGATTCGCTGTTCCTCTACAGCTCTTCTCTATTCAACTCCTACCCCCCATCCCTCAGGGGATGCCGGGGATCCAGGGATACGCATTTTATGGGATCTCCCCTGGCACCCATAGCTAGGGAGTCCCCATATGTGAAGACTCATTCCTGCTTGTTCTTGGAGATAGCACAGTTACTTACCTGTAACAGGTGATCTCTGGGAACAGCAGGAATTAGTCTTCACAACCCACCCACCTCACCTAGGAGTTGTATCTATCTATCTCCTTTCCTCTTTCTCTCCTTCTGTCTCAGCTATGAAACTCAACTGAGGAGAGGCAGTGGGAAAGGCGGGAAGTCAGCGCGCAGGCGCGAGGGATGCTCCCAAAAGCTTTCTGATTGGATGCTGGGGAGCATTCCCGTGCAGGCTCCGTCGGTACCGACGTACCCATATGTGAAGACTAATTCCTGCTGTTCCCAGAGATCACCTGTTACAGGTAAGTAACTGTGCTTTACTTGCAAAGGACACAGCAACATAGAAAGTCCTCTCAACTCTTTATTGCTTTTGATCCTAATCATTTGGGACTTAGTCTCCAAAAGAACACTGTCCAGCTGGATTGCACAGTGTGTATCTTTTGCCTATGAGAGTAAAAACCTTCCTCTTGAAGGCCATGTCACATCTCACAATGTGAGAGCCATGGCAGCCTCAATGGCTCATCTTCACTCTGTGTCTATCGACGACATCTGTCGAGCAGCTACTTGGGCTTCAGTTCATACCTTCACAGCCCATTACTGCTTAGACAGGGACTCCCGCCGGGATGCCTTGTTTGGTCAGGCTGTTCAACACCTGTTCCATACTTAATCAACTCCTACCCCCACCATCCCTGATAGGATGCCAGAGATCCATGGGGGGAAGTGGAGCCCTTTCACAAGGGCACACAACTTCTGGGGCCTTCTCCCTGGCATTTGCAGCTAGGGAGTCTCCATATGTGAAGACTACATTCCTGCTTGTTCCTGGAGATAGCATAGTTACTCACCTGTAACAGGTGTTCTCTGGGAACAGCAGGAATTTAGTCTTCACAACCCCCCCCTAGGAGTTGTATCTTTCTATCTCTCTCTCTTTCTCTCTTTCCCGCTCTCTTTTGTCTCAGCTTTAAACTCAACTGGAGAGGGCAGTTGGGAAAGGCAGGAAGGCAGCACGCAGGCACTGTGGGATGCTCCCAAAAGCTTTCCTATTGGACGCTGGGGAGCGTTCCCGCGCAGGCTCCGTCGGTACCGACGATACCCATATATGAAGACCAAATTCCTGCTGTTCCCGGAGATCACTTGTTACAGGTGAGTAACTATGCTTTACTGTCAGACCGGCCCTTTAGTCATTTTTATTCTTTGCAACCCAATAGACATTGGAAAGAATTGTTCAAAAAGGGTCGAGAATGCCTATCAATTTGTCTATCTGGGAGTAAAATAACTCTCCAGAAATTTAATGTAATGAGATGAAACTTAACATGTGGGAGAAACTAATAAAAATACACATGAAGTTTGCAAATGGGCCAAATCAGACTAAGGGTTCTAGAGAAATAGGTCCCTGAAAAATGACCCATTGCATTTCTATGGGAGAAGTAGTGTCTGTAGGATAGACATATATATATTGAAAGAACAGTTAGGGAATTCCTACTTTCAAATTTTCTTTCCCTGTTCTCTACTCTCTCGATCCCCCAAAATTACCCTCACCCCTGCAAATGCCCTACCACAAGCAAACTGTCCCAACAATCCAAAACTACCCCATTGCCAACTACCCACCATCCTGCAAACTGCCCCCTTCCAAAGCCTACCCCCCCCTGCAAACTGCCCCAACCCCAAAATATACCCCACCGCAACTGCCCTACCAGCAGTCCTCACCACCTCATAAAGTACCCCACCATCGAACCCCTTATGCAACTGTCCCCACAAAAAAATTCTCCCATCCGCAGCTGCTCCACCACCCTACAAATTGCCCCCACCACTAAAGCTGCGACTACCCTAAAACCAAAACTATGTCCCCCAGAGCTGACGCACCACCCTCAGCTATCCCCTTCCTCAACAGAAACATGTGGGGTTTGGTGGAGCAGCATTTTTCAGGAACTATGGCCAAATCGGGGACTTGAAATCCCAAGTGCCAGGGTGCAATTTCTAGGTGCCATGTAGACCTTGGTGCCTGGGATTTGTCGAGCCCTATATTAATATGTATGTATATATATGTATTGGTTTTCTGTGGGCGCTGGGGAAGCCCTGGGTTTTTTTCCCCCAGACTTTGTGCTGTTAATGCATCAGGCATATTGCTTGCCTCAGCAGGGGTCAGGGCTGGGACCTGTTCAGGTGCCGATGCCAATTCCACAGACCGGACCTGAGCTGGGCGGTGATCTGGTGAGACCGTCCAAGAGAGCACGGCTTCAAGAGGATCATTCTTTAGAGTTGGAGTGGCCCAATGACGAGGATTTGGAGTTGGAGCCTGAGTCTGGAATGGAAGAGCTTGAAGAGGGGGAGATTCTGGAACCTGAGGACCAGGCTAGAATCATCCGGGTATTCCGAAGGGAAGAGCTCACTGCGCTCATTACGGGCTCTCTTCAGGCACTCAACCTAGCTCCCGTACAACCTTCTGAGGAGGAAGTGCTGGAGGATCCTCTCATTCAGGCAGTGCGACAAACTCGGGCGATGTTCCTGGTCCACCGGGTGGTCGACCGAATGATCCAAGATGAATGGGATCTGCCGGAGGCAGGACTACGCGGTATTAGAGCTATGAATAGGCGCTACTCTCTGGATGACAAAGAAAAGGAGAGGTTTCACTCTCTGCGGGTAGATGCCGTGGTGTCAGCGGTCACAAAAAAGACGACTATTCTGGTAGAAGGGAGCACAGCGCTGAAGGATGCGCAAGACAGGAAGGTGGATGGTTTGTTGAAGCAGGCCTTCGAGGTCAATGGTCTTGCTTTACAGACATCCATTTGCGGGGCGTGAGTGGCGAGAGCTTGCCTCCGTTGGGCCCAACGCTTGCAGCAACCCTCGACTCAGGCGCAGGAGCACTTGATAGATGAGACGCGCCTGGAATCCGGTTCGGCATAACTAGCGGACATCCACTGTGATCTAATTAGGGCATTGGCGAATAGCATGGCCTCCTTAGTTGCTGCGCGCCATCATTTATAGTTAAGGAATTTGTGCGGTGGTTGGCTCCTCTAAGTCACGTCTTAGCAAGCTTCCCTTTAAAGGAAAATTGTTTGGGGAAGATCTCGACAAGTTGGTTAAGGATCTGGGGGAGTCCAAAGGCGGCAGGTTGCCGGAGGATAAGCCTAAGCAGGGCAGATCTCTTCCTGCCACGTGAGGTCAGTCTAGGGACTTCAGAAGGTTTCGTACCTCCCGGTTGAGCCGTTTTCAAAGAGGAAGGTTTCCTTCTAGGACCCAGGGGTTTCGTGGGTTCCGAGGGACAGCCAGAAGCTTCTTAGCTTCATCATCCGCCCCGGGGCGAAAGCCACAATGAAGTGAGGCGGGCCCAGGTAGGAATTTGAACGATCGGGGGATGGCTTCGGGCCTTTCTTCCTGCCTGGGTCCAGATAACTTCAGATCAATGGGTTCTGGAGATAATTCACGATGGCTGTGCACTCAAGCTTGCTCGTCCAGTTTTAGACTCATTCGTGCAGTCACCTTGCAAGGGCCGACAAAAGAGCTCGCAGTGAGGCAATCCATAGATTGACCCTTGCAGTTAGGAGGGGTGGTACTGGTATCACAGGTGGATTGCGGCATCGGTCGTTACTCTATTTATTTCATAGTGCCCAAGAAGGATGGAGCGTTCCGGCCCATCCTGAATCTAAAAGGCGTAAATTGCTGCCTTCGGGTGCCGCACTTTCGCATGGAAACCTTGCGTTCAGTAATAGTGGCAGTGCGAAAGGGGGAGTTCTTACGACTTTAGATCTCACCGAGGCGTATTTGCACATTCCCATCAGGCCAGCTCATCAGAAATTTCTCAGGTTTGCTCTCCGGTGGGGACACTTCCAGTTTCAAGCATTGCCCTTAGGGTTAGCAACGGCCCCACTTATCTTCACCAAGGTTATGGTAGTAGTGGTGGCGACTTTGAGAAAGGAAGGAATCCTGGTGCATCCTTATCTTGACGATTGGTTGATTCGGGCGAAATCAGAAGCCGAGTGTGTTCGGGTTACGGAAAAAGTGGTCAGGTTCCTCTAGGACACCGGCTGGGTAGTCAATGCCGCCAAGAGTCAGCTAGTTCTGTCCCAGGACCTGGAATACCTGGGAGTTCGGTTCGATACACGCAAGGGAGCAGTGTTCCTGCCGGCTCGAAGAGCTCGGGCACTATGACAATTGGTACGCAGATTCCTCACGACCCTAGCTCCGTCGGCTTGGAGCTACCTTCAATTACTGGGAACGATGGCAGCAACCCTGGAGGTAGTCCCTTGGGCAAGGGTTCACATGCGGCCATTGCAGAGGTCATTACTTCGACGGTGGTCGCACCAGCAGGACTCCCTGAACAGGCGTCTCCCTTGTCCACTGAAAGTCAGGCGGTCGCTTCATTGGTGGCTCTGTCCGGATCACATGGCAGCGGGCCTGCCTCTGGAACAACCGCAATGGCTCCCGGTTTTGACAGATTCAAGTCTCGCAGGTTGGGGGGCGCATTGCAGGGACCATTTTGCTCAGGGGACCTGGGACGAACAGGAGGTCCAGTGGTCGATAAACCGTCTCGAACTGAGAGCAGTGTTCCTAGCACTTCAGGAATTCGAGGAGTTGCTGAAGGGCCGAGCAGTGCGAGTGTTGTCAGACAATTCAGCAGTGGTGGCTTACCTCAATCGACAGGGTGGAACGGGGAGCTCGGCTATGGAGGAGGAAGCAGAAGCTCTATTTGCCTGGGCGGAACCCCGGTTACAGGCGATCTCAGCGGCTCACATCGCAGGAACAGACAATGTGATGGCGGACTTCCTCAGCAGAGTCCATGTGGATGCTGGAGAGTGGGAACTGCACCCGGAGGTCTTTGCTCAGATAGTCCGAAAGTGGGGCCCTCCGCTTATGGATCTCATGGCGACCTTTTGGTCGGCCAAGACAAGTCGGTTCTTCAGCAGAAGAAGAGAAAGGATGTGAGAAGGAATAGATGCCCTGTTGCAGAGTTCGCCATCTCAGGGCCTGCTCTATTTTTATTTATTTATTTAACAGCTTTTCTATACCGCGCTCTTTATTATCAGTGCGGTTTACAGTTAACAATTTGACTCTAGGACAGGAACAGATCTGGCCTGAGTTTACATATACATATGTCTTTCCTCCATGGGCACTGATAGAACGAGTGGTTCAGCGCATCGAAGCTCATCGGGGGAGAGTGGTGCTAGTTGCTCCAGACTGGCCGAGACGTCCCTGGTATGCCGATCTCGTCCAGCTCCTCGACGGGAATCCTTGGAGGCTACCGGCAAGAGAGGATCTCTTGCTGCAGGGTCCGCTCCAAATGCCACAAGTGGATTGGTTCTCGCTTACAGCTTGGCCATTGAAAGGGCAAGGCTAAGGAAGAAAGGTTATTCTGGAGCAGTTATTACGACTCTACTCAAGGTGAGGAAGAGGTCTACATCTCTGGCGTATGTGCGGATATGGCGCATCTTTGAGGATTGGTGCTCTCAGCGACAACTGCATTCTTCCACAGTTTCCGTACTGATGGTTCTCAATTTTCTTCAAGATGGATTTGATAAAGGTTTGGCGGCCAGTTCCTTAAGAGTCCATCTAGCGGCCATTTCTTGCTATAGAGGCAAAGTCCAGGGAGAGGCCTTGGGCTCTCACGTCGACGTAATGCGCTTTCTCGAAGCGGTTTCTAGGTTGCAACCAGTTCGCAGGGTGATAGTGCCTCCTTGGGATCTCAACCTGGTTCTGGGGGCATTAACCAGGGAACCGTTTGAGCCCCTGAACCAAGCTTCAGTTAGACTTAACCTTAAAGGCAGTATTCTTGGTGGCAATCTGTTCAGCAAGACGAGTCTCTGAGCTCCAGGCCCTATCTTGTCAGGAGCCGTTCTTGTCCTTTTCTAAGGAAAAGGTAGTCTTGCGGCCGGTGCCATCCTTTTTACCCAAGGTGGTTTCCCCCTTCCTCCTGAACCAGTCGGTGTCGCTTCCAGTGTTGAGGGCGGAGGGGGCAAACTTATCGGACCGTAGTCTGCATTCCTTGGACTTGAGGGTTCTCCATCAGTATCTAAAAGTTTCAGAAGCCTTTCGTAGGTCAGAATGCTTATTCATCTTGTTTGGGGGTCCTCGGAGAGGAGAAGCGGTGGCAAAGGCTTCAATTTCCAGATGGGTTCGGGAAGCAATTGCGTCCACATACATTTTGCAGGGCCAGCAAGTGCCCGTGGGCTTGCAGACTCACTCTACTAGAGCGCAGGTGACTTCCTGGGCAGAGCACAGTTTGGTGCCACCGGTAGAGATTTGCAAGGTGGCCACTTGGTCATCTCTTCATACATTCAGTAAACACTATCGCCTAGACGTCCAGGTGGTGAATGATGCCTGTTTTGGGTCAGCGGTCTTGCGAGCCGGGTGGACAGGTCCCTCCCAATGAGTACTGCTCTGTTACATCCCAGTGATGGAGGACTGAACTGGAGGACCGATAAGGAAAGAGAAATTAGACTTACCTGCTAATTGTAGTTCCTTGAGGAACTCCAGTTCAGTCCTCATCCCACCCAGGGATGGTGTGATTTCAGGTCTATGCGGTAGGGAGAGGAGTGTTGTGATCAGGGGGTGTAAGAACCTGTGGCTCGGTCAGTATCGCGAGGGTTCTGTCTCCCTTGTCATTCTTGTCTTTTTCTTCCTTTCTCTTTTCTTTCCTGTTGGGGTTCCGGAGGAAAGAGGCCATTGACAGTAATAGTTCCCCCTGTTATTAATGGGACATTTATTTGAACTTTATTTGAAATTTAATTGAATTAATGTTTTGTTCTATGTTGAGGTTAATGCTTCAACTACTTATTTGTGGCTCTTTTGAGTATGCTTTGTCAATAGGACACTGGAGCTGATGGGAGAGGTCAGCAGTATATATCCAGTGAGGTCATAGATTTGACTTATCCAGTCTCCATGCTGCAGGAGGACGTACACTACCCAGTGGTGGAGGACTGAACTGGAGTTCCTCAAGGAACTACAATTAGCAGGTAAGTCTAATTTCTCTTTTTATCAGACTGCATGGGAACACTGAGAAGACATGATATGACTCTGTAGCAGCTGCTGATGCACCTTATTATTGTGGGAAAAGTGTGATAGTCTGGAAAATTGTTATGGTAGCCTGAAAGCCTACCCTTGGAACTGAGACTATAAACTCACTACTTTTACCAAAGGTCCAAGAAGCTCTTCGTTCTTTTCTTTGACAAGCAGAGACTTTACTCTTAAAAGCAATGCATTTGAATTAGGAGCCATAACTTGCTTAGAATTTGAACTGTATAGGACTGTCTGTTGTAAATAATATACAGTCAAACCTCGGTTTTCATGATTAATCCGTTCGAAAAAGTCTGACTAAAACCGAAACGTATGAAAACTGAAGCAATATTTCCCATAAGAAATAATGTAAATCCAATTAATCCGTTCCAGACACCCAAAAATATTCACAAAAATACATTTTATAGAGAATAAACTATATTTTTACATACAGAAAACAATGAGAAATAAATATAAATGACTAATGAAATGGATAAATGAACATTTAACATCACTGAAAGCAAGCTAAGTTCAGTACTGTACAGTACAGTATGTTAACATCTGGCCTTAGCCACCCCTGACAAGCTGCTGTGCCCAGCTCTCTTCGGAATCACATTGGATTCAGCCCATTAAAATACCTTTACATTATCTGCTCAATGCTTCAGAATGGCAGAAAATCTTAATGATATAGCTTCAGACGTACCATGCAAGAGAAAGAACTGCCTCCCACATTCATGCAACATCTCCTGCTTACGTTGACAGCTTTTCTTCCCTGCTACCTCCGAGCCTGAGGGGGGTGCTCCAGAGAACGGGCAGGCGGTGGACGAGATCGGGGCCTTCCTCTCTGCGCAATCCTTGCCTCTCTGACTCTGACCAGGCTCGAGGATGTGTTTCATTTACGTGCTCAGCTGGCTTTTGCTTCTCATCACGCTGGCGATCGGTGAGTCCGGGGGGCAGTGCTGCTGGGACCGGGCAGGCGTTCTGGCAGTGTATACAGAATGGTGTGCAGCGCGAGGGTGTATGTATTTACAGTACTGTACTTTACGAAAACCGAGGCAATGTACAAGAACCGGGACAAAATCTCAGTCAAAAGACGTTGAAAACCGAAGCGATGTATGAAAACCGGGACAAAATCTCAGTCAAAAAAGACGTTGAAAACTGAAGCGTATGAAAACCGGGGCAAATGAAAACCGAGGTTTGACTGTATTTACCTTTTATGTAAATACTTAAACTTCTACCTCAATTCATGAATAAATGCAAATCCTTGAGGAGGAGTAGCTCAACCATAGGCAAAAGTAGGCAGTGTGAGAGCCAGAAGGGAAGGACTTAAAACAATATCTAAAATATGTCCAAATTGCTGGCATTAGTACTGAATGTGCGTTGTACGATGCTGTGAGCATTAGGTGATATCAGATGGAAGCAATGTGAGAAAAAAAACACACTTATTTACAGAGCACAGGAGAGAAAGACATTTAGCATGGTTATGTCAGTTTCACATGGGGCCTACTGAGGCCTAGTGTGGAAACTGTCGGAATACCAGAGAACTAATAAGATATATTTTCTATAATTCTTAAAAAATATAGGGAATAGAAAAACAGACCAGGTGGAAGGTTGAATATGCTGGGAAAAAGATCAGATAGCAGGGAATAAATCTGAAATTGGCCTGAGCACATGTTTATACACAAGGCATAAAGGGTCACGGGTCAGCAGGAATATGGAGTGCAGATATGACAAGACAAAGGAATGAAAGAGAAAATCCAGATGCCTGAAATCAAAAACAAAGAGATTATTTGGAAAGAACACTATATAACAGGACAGAACTTGTAAAAGATTGGGAATTTGCACCCCATCTTCTGAAGAGGGGTGGGTTGTAGATTTCCACTGTATGTCTGCTAAAGAGAGAGTGGGTATGGTTGTCTGGGTGAAAGTCTCCTTAGTTTATCTTTTAGTGTAGCTAGGAATCTCACTGTCATATATTCTTCTCTTTCACTGTGCTAGGATCTGCCTATGGATAGGAAATCTCTTAATTACTTTATATCTGTAATAAGAAGAGGATGAAGGAATTCTCTAAGTTACTTGGTATTTAGCTAGCTTTGGTTGTGTTTCCTGTATGCTTGCTTCTATTATAAGAAATAAAGGATTTTATTTGTAAGAAGAATCTGTGAGAATTTTGTGCCAGGTATGAGTATAATCTGCATGAGGTGTGATTTATTGGGAGGAGGTGGTAAGCTCTCCCTGTATGTTTATGTAAGGTTTTTGTTTGTTTTCCCTCTTGCACGGAGGAGGAGGGGTGGCAATCCGCCTGGCCAACAGACTGCCCTCCCCTGGTTCCGTACAGCGGTCAACTTTGAGGGGCAGCAAAGAGCAGTGGCTGTCAAAACAAAACAATAGGTCTTTACAGCTCTACGCTCAGAAAGGACCAACAGTACATTCTTTTTCTTCCAGGGAGATTGGGCACATGCATACAAAACAAAATGTAAAAGTATGATGTCCAATTATGCTTTTTTACAAGATTGTTGTGAGAGGAATGATTGTTGGGATGATCATGATTGTTTAAATTTAATTATCAAAGTCTTTTGGGGGGGGGGGGAAGTAAAGCTGAAGGTTCACCTAGGATGCCAATATCCTTGCACCAGCTCTATCCTTGGCAACTGCAGTCTTGAGGATAGAGAACTGTTGCTTGTGCCCTGGGTTTCCTGTCATGGAGGATCTAATTCAGACTTTTACAAGTTCAGTCTTTGAAGGTCATAAACACGCCAGATTTGCAGGATATCCCTCATGAATATGCATAAAAGAGATTCCATATCATTCTGCTAGACCAGTCCAGGCAATTGGGTTGCGTTCCCCTCCCAGCACATTGGTGGAGACAGATAGTTAATGAAATGCCCAGGTTTTAATGACATCACTCCCATGCCTCTATCAACCTGAGCCACTAGAGGACACCTCAGTATCTTTTTGTGTCCAGCAGATGGTGGTTGGCTTTTCTCTACTCTGAAGAAAATCTGAACAATTGAGAGGAAAAAGATTGACTTTGCTCATGAATGACCACTTTGAGGGCGACATGAGAGGCTCCATAGACTAAGATCTTTTCGGTAGCCAAAGGAGGAGGGAAAATTGGTTCAGCTCCACACACTTTTTTTATTTTTATTTATTTTATTTATTTATTTAACATTCATTTATATACCGCATCTTCCAGAGATCAGTTGCGGTTCACAATAAACAACAATTAACAAAGCAAGGTTTGTTTTACATGGAATGTCTTATAATAAACAAAGTATTAACTAAACAGCATATGTAAATATAGAACAGAGTAATAACTAAACAGAATGTATTATCTAAACAGCGTAAGGCAATACAGAACAGAATAAAACTATATACATTTGGAAGTATTAGTACATTGGATCATCATATAATTTCAACTATGTATGTTATCCGTTTGGGTGAAAGGGTTTTTATTTGATACAGTCAGGTACCTGTTTAGCCTTTATCTAAATCGAGTGAAGGGTTATCTATGTTGTTGTAGTGTTTGGTAAATAGATAAGTTTTCAATTTTTTACGGAATTCCATGATCTCGGTTAGTGTTCGTAGATCCTCTGGGAGGGAATTCCAAATAGTTGGAGCTATGTGTGAAAAGGCTCTATTTGTTAATTTATGTGCTTTTATGAAATCTTTCGGAATCTTTATTTTGTTTAATTGTCCTTTTCTGTGAGTGGGCTTAGATGGTTCTTTGCATATTAGATTACATAGTGTGGTTGGAGCCATATCATTTAAGGCTTTGAATGTGGTGGTTATTGTTTTGTATATTATCCTGCTTTGTATTGGTAACCAGTGAAGGGATGCTAGTATTGGTGTTATGTGTTGGAGTGAGTTTACTTTCAATATGATTCTAGCTGCTGCATTTTGTGCTAGTTGAATTCTTTTAATGTTTTGTTTTGATATACCCATTAGTATTAGGTTGGCAAAATCAAAGTGAGGGGTTATGGTAGCCTGGATTATATTAATAAAATCTTGTAAAAATACTAGAGGGCGTAGTTTGAGGAATTTGAGCTTGAAATAAATTTTCTTTATAGTATTTCTGATGTGGGTTTCCATTGTAAGGTGTGTGTCTAGTATAACACCCTGTTGAGCAATCAGAAAATTCAAAGGATTTGGAAGAGATCAGTAGCCTCATACAACCTCAATGCCCCCTCCCCCCTTCTCCATCCCCTCCCCCCCTGATATCCCCGAAGACTGAAGACACCTCAGAAGTACGTGGCTGCAAGCCTGTTTAAAAAAAAATATATAAGAAAGAGAAATGGTGTATGAGGCATAGAATTGGGGCATAGGTCTGGGTAGACTGTGGGCGACTGTTGGCTCAGTGTCTGCACTTCCTGCCATTTTTCAGTGCATGCCATTAATGTTTTCTGCTTTTGCATGCCTTGCACCTGAGCAGTCCAAGCTCACATTCTGCCTGAGTGGCTTCAACGTGCATTCCTACACGCACTCACTCCAGTTCTGTGTGCTTTTGTGCCCAGGTGGTCTTAGTGCACACAAATTTGCCTTGCCTTAACTCTTTCCTTTTCCAGGAAACGTTGTTTGACCTGTGGCAAGCAAAGAACCTCCTCACTGGATTCATCCTGCATGGCAGCCTCTGAATTTTTACTATTGGGCCCATCTCCTTCCTTCCAATGAAGGGATTCAGTTGGCCCAGCATTTTCCGCCTCAAGGTAGGAGGCGGCTGACAGCACTGTGGATAAGAATAATAGCCCGACCTTGAACTCCAGTGACCGCACTTCTGATCGCTGCCCTTCTTTGGAGGACTCGGCCCCAGCTCTGTCCCCTATGTTGGGGATCATTCTCAGGGAGGCGAGTTCCTGGAATCCGGGTTGTCCTCTTCAGAATTCTTTTCCTTCTTCAGCAAGCCTGGTCTTTGTCGCAGAAACTCTGACTCTGCAGCCTTTGAATTCCCTCAAGCTCAGTCACCTGTTCAGTTTTGGAGACCATATCTCACAAAGGATATAAAAAAAATTGAAACAGTTCAGAAGACGACTACCAAAATGATTTGGAGCCTGTGCTAGAAGACATATGAGAAGAGACTTGAAGACTTAAATATGTATACCCTAGAGAAGAGGGGAGATACGTTTAACTACTTAAAAGGTATTAATGAACAAACTTTTTTCAAAGAAGGGGAAGTTGTAAAACTAGAGGGCATAAAATGAAATTGCAAGGAGGTAAACTTTAAAAGCAACGTCAGGAAATACTTTTTCACTGAAAGAGTGGTGGATGCTTGGAATACCCTCCTGACGGAGGTGGTGGGAGCAAATACAGTGATGGAATTCAAAATGGCATGGGTCAGGCACAGTGGATCCCTTTAGAGCAAGAAGATAAAATCTGCACGGAACAACGAGTACAACCATAAACAAAGGCTTAGGGGGGTGACCTAATGGAGTGGTGGGTACACCTACTCTAGCCACCTTACTGGACAGACGTTGGACCTACTGGTCTTTATCTGCCATCATATACTATGTTACTAGGGAGGAAGGAGGGTCTAATGGTTGGGGCAAGTTGCCTCAGGCCGGAGGGCCAGGGGTTCAAATCCTGCTGGAGGACAGTAACCTTGGGCTGGAAGGACTTGGGTTTCTAGTCCCATAGCCGCTTCTTGTGTCCTTGAGCAAGCCACTTAACCTTCTGTTGCTTCAGGTACATAGATTGTGAGCCCTTCGGGGACTAGGGAAATATATACACCTTACCTAAATGTACACCGCTTTGACTAGGTGTAAAGCATTGCTAAATAAATAAAAATAAAATACTATGTTAGGGATAGCCATAGTGTAGAAGCCCAGCTTGAGTGTTGCTTCCTAAGCGACCCAGATGGAGGTTGCCTTCTGGAGATGTGGATCAGCTAGAGTCTTCTGAGACTTGGATTTGAATGCTGGTTTTGATGTCTTGGTTGAGGAGTCTGATGAAAGAAAAAAAAAAAGTTTCCTCCATCAGAGATTCATGTGGAGGCTGGCATAGTATGTCCCACTTGTCTGGACTGGTCTAGCAGGACGATATGGAAAGTGACATTTTACTTACCAGATAATGTCCTGTCCTTGAGTCCTGCTAGACCAGTCCAGGTCCCACCCCTGGAACTGTGTTTGGTCTGTTATGATTTATATTCTTGGCTCTGCAGGTTGTCAGACGGCTGCCTAGGGTGAGAACTTACACAATCTTGACGATGCATATATTCATATGATTCTTGCAAGGTATTGTGGGTATTGTAGTTCATTCACTCCCAAACACAGCTGATGACAATAATTGAGTTGTGGAACCAAGTGGTAAGGTCAATAAAATACTTCTTTTATTGATGGGGTTTAATTCACCCAGCACAAGTATGCTTGTTAGCAATATAAATGAGGTTACTTGCTTGCAGTGTTTAAATGGACAACATAAAGTCATAAAGCAAATCAGAAAACAACCTTCAGCTTGTCAGGCAATTAGCTAATGTTTTCTTAGCAAATAATTACCAAATACAAAGGCACAAAGAAATGAATAAACTTTGCTTGTTAGGTTAACTTCTGCTTATTTTCCACGCAGATCCCAGCAGTGATTCTCCCTTGCTCACACACACAATCAGGTGCAGCTTTAATTACTATCAATTGACCAGCTGAAAGCCTTTAGCTGGCTGGCTGCTACTGTGTGAACCCAAATCCTGCTTTAAGAGCTGTTTGCAGTGGAAATAAAGAACAAAGTTAGGTTTCTTTGTGATGGCTGATGTGTTTGCTCACAGAAAGCTAGCAATAGCATTTAGATAGAGAACAGTCCATGTAAATAGTTTCATCTGCTGTATCTCCCCCTTCATCAATCAGCATAGGGTCACTATCATACATTGGCACAGACGAGTCTTTCATTAAGGCACTATCATGAGAATGCTTATTCCCTTGCTGCCATTCTCTATTATAGATAGGGTCTGGATCAGTGTTCATACCTGAGCCTCTCCTGCTATCATAATTCCTCTCTGTATAGCCTGGCCAGTATGTAATCCAATTCTGATGTCCAGCCTTCCAATCTTGATCCCTGGACACTGGATCTTTCCTCACATACCTTCTGGCATAGGTCTGAAAGTCCCTTCCACGTGTAGTCTTCTCTCTCCCAGGTAGCCACTGGTGATTCCTATCTCTGCCATTCCATTCCTCTGGCTGACACCAGTCCAATGGACTCTGCTGGCACTTGGAATACCTCCCAGTATGGGTACTGCCTTGGACTCTCCCAGACCTGCCAATAGCCTTCCTTCTTTTCCTTCCAGAGAGTTTCCTTCTCTCTCTATCCGCTTGGCTTGGCTTCTGTTTCTCCAAGTAATGTTGGTGCTTGTAGCCGTTGCTGTATCTTTTCCTGAAGCTCTTTCTGTAGCTGTTATCTGAAGAATAAGCTCTATTCTTATTCTGTCCTAATGTGTGCTCCTCCCTAACACAGCGCAGCTGTGTTGAATCAGGCCCTGCCCTTTGAGATGAGTGCTTAGGGATTACCTCATAGCTCTCTTGATTGCACACACATTTTCTCACTTCAGCCCCTCTCATGGCTGCTGGAAACCTGGTGCATTCTGGGACTGGTAGTCTTTTATGTGAAAACTCTGTTTTCTTACTTCTACCAGAACTGACAGGTTGCTTGTTCAGAGTCACATCATCTTTTCTATAGCTCCTACCTGAGCTATGATAAGCTTCCTTATCACAAGGTCCATATACCACTTGACAGCCTGCTGATCAGTCTCTCTGGTACATAGTTTCTCTACTGTTTGATTAATCATTTTCGCCCACGTTGAGTTTGTGTGAGGTTTGCCATGCTTTCCCATATGCTGAGGCTGATAGAGGCATGGGAGTGATGTCATTGAAACCTGGGCATTTCATTAGCTAGCTATCTCCACCACTTTGCTGGTAAGGGAACACAGCCCACTTGTCTGAAGTAGCCTAGCAGGACTTAAGGAAAGGACATTACCTGGTAAATGAAATGCCACCTTTGCATGCCCACTATTTTCAGGGTAAGCAAATCTCTCTCATTCACATTCATGAGGGATATCCTGAAAATCTGGCCTGTTTGCTGTCCTCAAGGACTGAACTTGGACAAGCCTGGTCCAATACATCATCTCCATTATACTATACACAGGCCTTACAAAATATGTACTGTTCATTTTATTAGCAGTTAGGCAGAAAGGTGAATAGAATTGTATCACACAATCGTGTGATTTCTTTAGTCCACTCATTATGCTGTAGTTGTGGTTTTATACATTGTAAATACTGTTGTTTGGTGCCTCTGCAGCACAATGAAACCTGAAAAGATTTAATAAATGTCTTATTTCTTCAGGAATTCTTCAATGGCAAAAGCTGATTGACAACTTTGATGCAGAGTATGAGTACATAACTAATGAAGAGACTGTATTCAGTTTTAAGACCAACCTCCATGCACCCAACTATCAACTAATTAATATTGACTTCAGAGACCCAAATGAATCGAAGTGGAAAGTGCTGGTTGCTGAACATGAGAAAGACGTGCTAGGTAAGACAAAATTGTGACCTTAGGAATAGAAAGTCTCTTAACCACTTAACAATTAGAAGGACAAGAACTGAAAACTGTCTGAAAAGAAAGATCTAAAAGTAATCATTTCAATTGAAATCAAGGAGGGAGGGAGATGGGCACGGTAGAGGTCTGATAGACTGTCACCATACATGGAAGACAAGTCTCCAAGGAGGGGACGAGGTAAGGGTTTGGGAGGCAGGGGGGGAGGGGGGAAGGGAGATAGGGGGGAAGGTGGGAGTGGTAGGGAGGGGGGGCTAAGAGGGAAGAGGGAGACATCAACACAAAGGTGAGTTGAAAATAGATCTCCAGGAACAAGCAGGAATGAGTCTTCACATATGGGTACGTCGGTACCGACGGAGCCTGCGTGGGAACGCTCCCCAGCGTCCAAAAAGAAAGCCTTTGGGAGCATCCCACACGCATGCGCGCTGCCTTCCCGCCTAAACACTTCCCTCTCATCGGTTTTCCGCGGAGCCGGCAGGACGTATTCCTGTCACCGCAGAAAATTCTTCTTTTTATTCTTACTTTTTTGTGGTCGCGTCTGCCTTCCCTCGACGCCACCGGTACCGCCGGTGCTTTTGTTTTGTTTTGTTTTTTTGGGTTTTTTTTCTAAATAATTTCTTCTTTTCGACAGAAATTTTTTCCTGTTAGTGCCTGACAGTCTCTAGGCCACTAGGCCTCCATTTTTCCACTATGGAAAAGCCAGCCACTACCCTTAAGAAATGCTCTCAGTGTGGTGGTACAAATATTCTTTTAGACACCCATACTTGGTGTCTAAAATGTTTGGGTCCTGACCATTGCTCACTGGAGTGTCTTTCCTGCTGGAGTTCAAACAGAAGAAATCTTCAGAATCGAGCACAGCTCGATACCCGGTTCACATCGCACTCGATGTCACCAGCTAGAATATCTCCACAGAATCAGGTAACCAAACAAAAGTCTGTAAAGACTAGCCAGTCCTCGAGTGGTAGATCTCCTTTCCAGTATCGAGATTGCTCCGGCTTTGCCCTCGAGGACATTTTGGCAATAAAGCTCTGGCGGGAGTCTTCGGGCTCCAAAGCATTAACGGGGCTTCAGGTCGTTCCCGGGGTTCTCACCTCGGTGAACATACCTGGGCCATACCCGGTGGTTGTGGCCGCTTCGAGCGGTACCGACCCCCTGGCATCGGCTACGGTGATGGATGAAACACTCCTCACCGATGAACGTAGTCTAGCGCTCTCGGTTACTTCGGTACCGTTAGAGTGGCTGCAGACCGTTCCTCCAATATCGGTATCGCCTTCGGTACCGGTATTGACATCGGCATCGGTGTCGGCACCGTCCATGCTTGCTTCGACAGACTTGATTCCTCCGATGCCGAGCCTGGAATCGATCCCTAGCATGGATGATTCGGTACCGACTCGTCTCAGTACCAACTTCGGGTGGTACCGAAGACATCGATTTAGGGAAAATACGATGCTTCATCCTTTCAAGTCTTTCGATACCGATGACTGGGATGAGCCCATCGGTACCAAGGCTGAACCTTCAACAAGTCTAGCCTTTACCCCTCATTTTAGAGGGTCCTCCTCAGGGGAGATTTCTTTTCAAGCTTTTCTGCTTGATATGGCGAGGTTACTTGCCATTTCTATACCTGGTGAAGAATCCTTACCAGGGGATTCAAAGACCCTGCAATCCCCCTGGTTGCCAAAGGAGCTAATCATGCTTCCTTTGCATCAGATCTTACAAGATCTACTTTTAAAGATGTGGGAAACTCCTTTAACTGTATCACCACATTCTCAGACACTTGAAACTAGGTACAAAGTGCCACCTTCTCCAGGTTTTCAAAAGACTCAACTTCCTCATCATTCTATTGTTGTAGAATCAGCAGTGAGGCGTATTAAGAGTGCAAAGAAGCACTCCTCTTATCCGCCAGGTCGTGAGTCTAGGACTTTAGATGCCTTTGGACGTCGATGCTTCCAGGCATCCATGCTTTCAGAAAGAATTATCTCATATATTTTCTATATGGGATTGTCTCTTGAAGAGGTCACAAAGAGCTTAAAGCTTTTGAACCCTTTCCTTCAGGAGCATAAGAGAGCAGACTATTTCTTACTAGTCAATCATGCTCAAAATATCTCTAGTTTCCTTAATCGTGCTTTCCTAGACTGTTTTGAGTCTATTAGCAGAACTTCTGCTATAGCCATAGGAGCATGACGCCTGGCCTGGCTCCAAGCTTCAGACTTGGACAGATGGGTACAAGAAAGGCTGGGAAATACTCCTTGTACTGGTGAAAATCTCTTTAACAAGGATGCTTTATTTCAAGCTGCTCAGTTAAACACTGATGCTCTTACTGTCAGAGGATTGTCAAAACTTTCCTCTATCCCAGCCAATAAAAACTCTCCTAAAAAGCTTTATCCCCCTAGGGGAAAAACGTTTTATCCATCTTCTACCCATCATGCAGATGTTTCCAAAGACAGGCAACATCAAACCAGGCTAAGAAAATCAAGACCTCAACAGCCTCAGCAAGCCCAGCAGTCGCAGGGTTTCTGATATTTCTATTCTCTGTTTTTCTGTGTGAGGTTTAGAACCTCTGAGCCTACCTCTTTTTAACAGAAACATCTGAGGTTCATCTCATCCATGCTGAGATACCAGTCATACATTGACTCAATCCTCGATTCCGGGCATGAATCTCTTACTACAAGGGAAATCCATCTTTTTAGCTCCAAGAGCTATTGAGGACCATCATACCCTAGAGATAACCGGTTTCTCCTTTTAAAAGAAAGGGAGAACTATCAACTAACAACAAGGTGAGCTATACCCTTAACCTTGACAGTTTTTCTGTACGAGGATATCTTATACTTTAACTGCAAGGGGACCCTACCTCTTCAAAGACTTACCAAATTGTAAGTCCTCTCAACTCTGTATTACTTTATATCCCTCTTAGTCCAGACTTTCTGTCTCTAAGAGTACTACTAATCAACTGGAGGGCTTATTCTCTAAGCACATAGGATTTTTCTTCAATACCTACTCCAGTGGGTAGTTTCCATACAGAGTTTTCTTCCCCTTTGTGGTTCATCTTCTTCTCTATGTATCTCAGATACTTCTTTAAGGCAGCTTATCAGACAGAAATTGAGTATTACCACTCCAAATTATGTCTGTCGGTCCTCTCCAAATTATGGGACCTACTTTTTCTGCTGCTTTAATAACAGATAACTCCAAGAGAGGTTACAGTTTATTGTTGCAGGCATCAGGCCTGTCTACTATTCTTAGCCATCTTCATTTCTTTTTGGCTCCAACAGAATAGATTAGGTTGCACACTGGCAATTAAACAGCCAGATCTAACCAACCTACAACATGCTCTCTGCCATTATATAAGGAAGCTCTGCAACTATGGGCCTTGCCAGAGAGCCTAAGAGCTACTCCTAGCAGGTAGCTTCCAGATGGTTAAAAGGGCTTCAGCTGGTAGACTCTGCCCAGTCATGCTCCTACATGACTGGTTTGTTTCTACTCTTACCATCTTCCTTAAAAATTTTCTTTTATAAATTTTAGAAAATATTACGAGGCAGCACAATTGAAAATGATTTATGAGTGGCAAAGAGGAAAGCAGAAGCAGTGGGTACAAATGGAAGAGGAGTCAATAGGGGGAGGGGGCTTGGAAAAAATAGCATGGAGGGGTAGCAACGCCTCTGAAAATAAATTCTTTAACCCCATAGTTGAACACAGCCTGAATGTGTGGAAACAAAATAGGAAAATATTAGTTCAAGAGAAAAGGTATACACAGGGCATGACATTGGAGGCATGTTTTGATAGTGGTGAGGGACCTGGGGTAAAGATTCTGCGGAGATGGGCAAAGGCGGGGTTGACACAAATTTCTCAGATAAGTCCGAAGGGTGTACTAGAGTTTGAGGGCCTTAGGGAGTTATATGGGTTAAGGGAAAGTGGCTATTATACCTATATACAGCTTAGTCACTTTCTAAAACAACAGAAGGTGTGGAAAGATTTATGGGAAAAAAGGGGATGGTTTGAAGCATTATGCTCAGATACATTGGGTCAAAAAGGGGGTTTGTCCAAAATTTACAAAGGCTTAACGGAGAAAGGGGAGTGCAAATTGGGATATATGTTAAAATGGGAGGCGGAATTGGGGGTGAGCTGGAATGATGAAGTATGGGACAGGATCATACAGGCTGTGGCCAACATTTTTTATTGCTACTCAAATAAAAGAGAATGCATATAAGGTGCTATATCGGTGGTATTGGACGCCAGTCCGCAATAAACGAGCGGGTAAGGCATGCAATGACCATTGTTGGAGGGGGTGCCAAGAGAGAGGGGATTGGTTACATATGTGGTGGAAGTGTGCACAGATACAACCCTATTGGGCAAAGATTATTGACATGATACATATGATCGGCTATAGATTGCAAAGGAAGCCGGAGGTCTGTTTATTGCATCAATTAGAAGATGATGTTTCCAGAAGGGAAGAGGTGGTGATGAATCATTGTATAGTGGCAGCACCATGTGGATAGCACAGCCCTGGGTGGGGCCGGGCAGCCCAACAACAGCAGGATTTGTAAGAAGAGTGGCTGAGGTGAGCTTGATGTCTAAATTGACAGAGCTGAGACGGGGAAAGGTGAGAGGTGCGCTGAGCAATCGAGGGGAGTGTGGAAGTGGTTGGAAGCACGGAGAGAGCCAGAGAGGGAGCAGAAGGAGGATGGAGGGTTGGCTACATCTTAATTACGTTTAGGGCGGCCGGCACAGAGCCAGAGCTAATGGTGAATGAGTTCAAAGAGCCGAGATTGATATCAGAGGAAGGAGGATAGGGTAACGCAGGGATGAATGATGAGTGTGTGTGTGTGTGGGGGGGGGGGGGGGGGGGGTGGGGGGGGGGGGTGGGGGGTGGGGGGGGGGGGGGGGGGGTGGGGGGGGTGGGGGGCGGGGGGGGCGGGGGGGGGGGGGTGGGGGGGGGGGGGGGGGGGGGGGGGGGGGGGGGGGGGGGGGTAAAAAACAAGGAAATAGAGAGGGGAGGGGGAAGGGGGGAATGTAGAAGCATAAGGTATATTGCAGTTGTAACTGCTAGAGGTGAATATATTATCTTGGGATTGTGTACGTTATAAAAGTTGTATATTGAGATGACAGAAGATGCTTGTTAATTAACAGAAAATAGTAATAAAAAGCTAAATGGGGAAAACATTAGGTCTCTTCAGCTTCGTGAAGAGGCAACTAAAGTGGAGACATGATAGAGGTCTGTAAAAGAATGGGTGGAGTAGAACGAGTAAACTTGAATTGTGTTTTTACTCCTTCACAAAGTATAAAAACTAGGAGACAGCGCAATAAAGTTACAGGTATTACATTTAAGACTAATTGGAGAAAATTATTGCCAGAAGCTGTAGCAAAAGATGTTAATGTAGCTGGGTTTAAAAAAGGTTTGGACAGGTTTCTGGAGGAAAAGTCCATAAACCATTGTTAAGCAGACTGGGGGAAATCCACTGCTTATCCTTAGGATAAGCAGGATGGAATCTGTCTACCTTTTGGGATACTATCAGGTACTTGTGACCTGGATTGGTCACTGTTAGAAACAGGATACCAGTCTTGATGGACCTTTGGTCTGACCATGCCAAATCATCAATGAACATAAAAACTGCCGATATCATCATTCTGCTTTTTTTTGGTAAATAAATCCAGGAGATAAAAAGACATCCTGGGTTACATGGAGGATCAGTGACAGTGTCAGGATTAGAACTGAGGACTAGGAAGATTTTTATTTATATATGATATGATTAATTAACATTCCAACAAAGTCCATCAGGGCAGTTTATAATTCATGTAATATATCAATAATAAATGGACTGAAGGAGTAGCCTAATGGTTAGAGCACTGGCTTGGGAACCAAGGGACCAGGGTTTGATTCCCACTAGCACTCCTTGTGGCCTGGGCAAGTCACTTAACCCTCCATTGCCTCAGAAAACTCCAAGTTTTCAACATTCCTATTTAATGTACATTACCAAGTTTAAGTTACATTGTAACCACTTTGACTGAAATGATAAAGTGGTATAAATATATGCTAAATAAAAATAAAATAAAATAACTGATATGGAGTATAACAAACAGCATCCATAGGTATATACACTTTGCAAAATTCCCAGCATTAGCCCTCAGTCGCTATTCTGAAGTCTTGTTAAATTTTTAAAAAACGTTTTTCTTAAATTTCAATAATGAGGTTTCTTGATGTATATAAAGCAGAAGAGAATTCCAAAGCAAAGACACAAGTGATGCCAAATCCTCTGAGTAATCTCCAACTTAATTTATTTTTGGAGGGGAGGGGAAAGAACAAACAACAAAGAAGCTTGGAATGAGCAGTGAACCCAAGCAGGTGCATAAGGGGGGGGGGGGGTGTTAGAGAATCTGCCAAGTATACGGGTTGATCTGACTGCAGCACTTTGAAGGCCAATAACAGGATCTTCAGTTGGATGCGATATGAGACCAGTAGCCAGTGATACAAAACTAGAAGCAGCCAATCTCGATCAAAACAGTAGGCTCTTATTAATAATTGGACTGCTGTATTGTACTAATTGGAGCCTCTTCAGAGTTGCTGCAAGCTGTTCCATTTCATCATACCAAAGTGCACCACTCCTGACAGAAGAGAGAATAACTCTTATCCTAAAGCAATTGAACCTTTAAGGCTTGAACACAGTTATCAACCTGGGGGTAAAGAGGTATTTAGAAATAAGCTGTGCACTTTTTTAGTTAGTGTGACCTATTGGTACAGATTTCTTAGGTGCTTTATTTAACTCTGGTGACTTGCTTAGGATCACACAACCGGCAACAGTGCTGAAATTAGAACTGAAGCATCTTGAAATAAACTTACATGCTGAGGGTCATGTACAGCCAGTGACAGAGCTGGGATTAGAGCATAAAATAACATGCTAAGAGTGGCACACAGCCCGTGGCAGAGCTGGACTGGGAAGTGATAGGACCATGCCAGGGTTTTGGAACTTGTTTTCCCAGGATTTCTCCTGATTAGTGGTTTCCATGCTTTAGGTAGTGTTTAGTACTTAAGAGAAAGATTGCTGTATGTTGTGCTGTAATAGTTCTGACTAGTAACCTGGCATCATTCAGTTTCCAAATCTCAGATTGTTGAAATTTCTCAGAAGGTAAACTGCTCTTCTTGTGTGGGGGATGTTTTTTCATTGACATCAGTCAGAATTGCTTGTTGAAATCTGTCAGAATATGCACCTAGGAAAGAACAACCCAAACTATGATTACTGTACATGATGTAAGGATAACACTTTGAAACCCTCAGCCCAGTGTGCATGGCGGCGAAGAAGGCAAATAAAATGCTAGGAATCATAAGGAAAGGAATGGAGAATAAAACAAAGGCTATTATAATGCCTCTGTATTGTTCCATGGTGTGACCACACCTTGAATATTGTGTGCAGTTCTGGTCACCGTATCTTAAAAAGGATATAGCAGAATTAGAAAAGGTACAAAGAAGAGCCACCAAAATGGTAAAAGGGATGGAAGGATACCCCTATGAAGAAAGGCTTAAAAGGTTAGAGCTCTTCAACTTGGAAAAGTGACGGCTGAGGGGGAGATATGATAGAAGTCTATAAATTAATGAATGGAGTTGAGCGGGTAAACGTACATCAATTGTTTATGCCATCAAAAAGTAGAAAGACTAGGGGACATGCAATGAAGCTACAGTGTAACCTGTTTGACTAATAAGAGAGAATATTTTTTCACTCAATGCGTAATCAACCTCTGGAATTCGTTACCGGAGTAAAAGCTGTTAGTGTAGCTGGGTTTATTTTATTTATTTATTTAACCAGATTTATATACCGCTTTATCCTAAAATCAAAGTGGTTTACATAGAACAATGGGTGAGGGGTGCATGCAGGGGAACGTTTCAAGTTAACTTATATACAGGAGAAACTATGTACGAAAATTGTATAGTGATAGACTGGGGTGTAAGACATTAAGTCAGCAGGGATGACATTATGCAGTTGCATATTAGGTAATGTTCCCAAAGTATTCCATATAGAGGGTTGTCTTCAGCTTTTTCCTGAAGTCCTTGAAGTCTGAGATGGCTCCGAGGTGGTCGGGGGAGGCATTCCAAAGGGCAGCTGCAGCCAGCGAGATAGCTCTTCCAGATGTGGCTTGCTTGGATTTTGTGTAGTCGCTGGGGGGTGCTGATGGTGTGATTGGTTGTACGACGTCTGGGTCTGTTGCTTGTATCCGTGTTGATAAGGGTTTGGACAAGTTCCTGGAGGAAAGGTCCATAAACCATTATTAAAGAGGACCCAGGAAATCCACTGCTTGCCCCTGTGGAACTTGTGTCTTTTTGGGAAACATACAAGTGCTTGTGACCTGGCTTGGCAACTTTTGGAAACAGGATACTGGGTTTGATGGACCTTGGTGTGACCCAGTATGGCATTTCTTATGTTTTTATGACCTATTGAATGTTTTGTGTCATTTAAGAAAGGAATAGTCCCTAGAGTAAACGTCCTATTTTAAAAGATATGTCATCCTTGACCCATAGGTGTGTGATGATTATCACCTTCTTTTGACTCTCCCTCTGTTAGCGAAGAAAGTGATTGAGAGGCAGTTTGGCAACAAATACAGTTTTATATGGAAGAGCATGATTTGTTGGATTCCTTCATTTTGGCCTTTGTCCAGAAACACCAAAAACCAAAATAACTAAATACTCTATGTAGATATACCTATCAAAACAAAAGTAGAGTATACAAACTGGAAGCATGAGCTAAAATACATGCATCTAAGTATATTTTCTTATATATATTTTTTGTTGGAAGGAATACTGTGAGGCGAATACACACCTCTCGTGGTTATACTTCCATTTTTCTCAATTTGAAACAACATTGACCTTCTTGAATGTGGTCTGTCTTGCTTTTGATGTGGGAAATGCTGCTTTAAACTTTAAAAGCGTTTTTTGATACGGTTGTGCATGATCTTTTACTTTAGAGACTGGCTGAGATAGGAGTAGGCATATTAAATTTGAAATGGTCGTCTTCTTTGTAGTTTGATTGGGTGCAAAGAGGTAGCCATGGGTGTGGAATGTTCACCATGAACAGGCCTCAGGAAAGGCCTTCTACAAGAATCGATACTGTCACCAGTCTTGTTCAATATCAATGCAAAATTTGTGCCTTAGAGTCAATGCTGACTCCTGGCGACCCAGCAGCTCCTAGGTTTTCTTGGCAGTGTAACCAATATCTATATGCTCCCTGTATGTAAGTTACTGTGAATGTCTTAGCATTGAGTTCAGGGCGAATACAGAGGACATTGTGCTTTTGTGCCTTATAAGAAGGGAGATATTTACCTGGCTGGGGATGAATTTGTCAAAAATCTGTACATGGATGGAGAGATCTTATGTGGGGCTTCATACTGGTGAAAACTCAAGCTAATTATTTAGGAATTTTGTTGTATAGTAAATTATCATTCCATCCACAGATTAATAAAGTGATACATGCTGCATTTTTGATTGTTTCAGTATGGAACTGCGCTCTTAATGCTCAGAAGAGCTAGTATGTTTTTTTTGTCATGCATGAGGAGTTCCCACACTGCCGCCCCATGCAAACTCCATTGATGTACTTTTGAAGAACTGCAAATAAATAACTTTATAACTTATTCTCTCCAATATTTGTCCTCCCATGTCAGAGGTTTGCTCGTTACTAATTTAGGAATGAGTTTAATATTACTGATTGTTATGAAGCATGTTTGCGTTCGTTTACATGGAGCTCTGCAGGCTAATAAAAGGTCCAAACAATTTCATTTTATTTCATTTGTTTCTATACCACACTCCCAGCAACCAAGGTACCCAGCAGTAAGAACCTACACCATGGAAACACTGCTTAAATACCAGTTTTTTTGTATACTCAAAGACCCCTTAATTAACTGGAAATCAAATATCTGTATTTGCAGTTTATAAACAGCAACAAATAGAACCCTAATTGTAAAATGCAGGTGTTTATTTTCCAGCATATTAGAGGGTACTAAAATTTAGTGTTCCGTAGTTCTGAAAATATTTATAGCTGCTATTTCTTGTTAGTTAAATGCAATGTTGTGATTTCGCCTTTTCTGTTAAAATAATGAGACTTCCATTCCTTTTAAAGCTTAGTTAAATGCTTTATAGTTATATAAAATTAATACAACTTACTGTTCTGTAAGGGTATAATTATAAGTCTATGAATTTATTTAAAAGATTAATATTGTGTTCTTGTCTGAGAACAGTGGCTCAGTTGTTTGTTTAGAAATAATGAATGTTTTTGTTTTTCAATTAAACTTGTCTCTTAGCCAGTATTCAAAAGATGCAGTTTAAAACAACTGCAAGGAAACAAAGCACTTAGCAATGGGTTTTAAACACACGTGAGTTGTTATAATAGGGCTGTCGATTTTTTAAAAATATGCAGAGCTTATTTCTGTATATTCTCTACCCCAATGATAATAAATGTTCAAACTTTAAAAGTTCAGTCTTTGTAGGATAAGAGCTATTCTGTCTCTTCTCAGCCAAGAGTGGTCCAACTTGCAACAGGTAACGTAGAGGAGTCCATCTCTTAGATGAATCAGATGTTTACTGGTATACAGGGTGAGGGGAGGACAGGCGAGCCCTGAAACTGGTAGGTGTCAGCGGCGGCAACAATGGCACTATCATGATATCGTGTCAGCTTTTAATGACTTGGTCATACAGGTTCATGTATTCTAACTTATGGTGATGGTCTATTCCTTAATTCTGTATCTTTTGTGTTGAAATTGGATTTTAAGGTCGATTTCAACACTTGCTTAAAGAAAGACATGTATTGATCATTGATTAGCCTCGAAAATGATGTATTTGCTGCCCCCGTTCCTCACTCTTGTGAGGACAGCGCAACAGGAGGTTGGAAGAATGAAGATGTCATCAGTATGCTTACTTTCCCTCCTGCTGGAGTCTTATGGGACTGGACAGAGTTAAAAGAGAAAAGTCATCGACTCCCTCAGCTCTCATCACTGCCGTCCAATGCCCAGAAGTGATATGCGGACTATATGTGAGGAGAATTATGCAGGAGAGCGTGTGTAAACTGAGAAAATGCTATGGGTGGGAAGAATGTACGCGAATGGCTGGGACGGGCAGTAATTTTGAAGACAATTTTTTGACATATTTCTTATAAATCAAACTTACGCAAAAGAAAAACAGATGATCATCATGGGATGTGTCACTAGTTTACAATTTCTCAAGGGCTAAGCACAAAACAGCAAATCCTCACCTGGCCTATTCTTAAGCTTTCTGCAAATAAGCTGCATTGATCTACCTCCTGATGCACAGGAGCGAAGAAGGTGAGGTTTTGGTGGGGAATTCAGTTATAACACAATATACCAATATTTGTCTCCTAAAGTGCTCTTTAAAATTAGAATTGATCACTACTGTTTCACAGATCAGGATTAGAATTAGTACTCAATAAACTACTACTAATCATTTGTATAGCGCTACAAGGCGTACGAAGCACTGTACGAAGGCATGCACGACAGTTCATGCTCATTACAACTTAGTGTAGTCAAGAAAAGACAGACAAACAACTGGGGACTAGGATATATCTAGGGGAATGGTAAAGAAACGCATAGATGGTGAACAGGAGACTAAGTGGTTCGGGATCCAAAAGTAGCCTCAAAGAGGTGAATTTTTAGCTTGGATTTGAACAGAGCCATCAAGGGAGTAAAGATGAATCTTTACCTGGAATTTTTGAAGCAAGGAGGAGTATTGAGATTGAAAGGTACTGCTAGATCTTGCCGTAAAAGTGGAAAAGTCAAAGATGACTTACTGTCACGTATGGATAGATTACACGCTAGAGCAAGAAAACGAGTAAGGACAATAATGGTAAAGGAAAAAAGAACCTGTTAAAACTAATTCATTGCTTGTAAGTAATAGTTTTGGAAAACAGTGCAGTGGGTGGATATCATGCAGATTTACTCATGTATTACATAAATTAGCTATACATTCTGCTAATCAGATTGACAAAGCTTATCTCCAGAAACAAGCAGAAATGTAGTCTTCACATATGGGTATCGTGGGCACCGACGGAGCCTGTGCGGGAATGCTCCCTAGTGTCCTATAGCAAAGCTTTTGGGAGCATCCCACTGCGCCTGTGCTGCTGCCTTCCCACCTTTCCAACTCTTCCTCTTCAGTTTTTCGTTTTTCACGGAGCCAACAGGCAGCAAATCCTGTCGCTGCAGAAAACTTTCTTTTTTGTGGTCGCGTCTGCCTTCCCGTCGACGCTCACACCGGTACCATCGTTGTCTTTTTCTTTTCTTCTTTCTTCTAAAAAAAACCAAACAAACCAACAACTTCTTTAGGGTCTGTCCGCTCTTGGTGCCTCTGTGCCATTTTGGGCAGTAGGCCCTGTTTTCTTTCAAAATGGAGAAACCAACTAGTGGTTTCAAAAAATATTCAAAATGTAGCAGTACTTTTTCTGCTACTGACACCCATGACTGGTGTCTCAAATGTTTGGGCCCAGTCCATTCACCATTAGAGCGTCTCCTCTGCAGAAAGATGACTTAAGAGGGGCCTGCAGAATAGAGCTGCGAAATTCTGCACCCTTTTTGCCTCGGATGCAATCTCTGTTGCATCGATGTCGTCCAGGGCTTCATCTTCCTCCCATGGATCTCAGGTAACCAAACCCAGGTCTTCCTTGAAGACCGGCTGGTCCTCAAAGGGTAGATCTCCTTCTAAACATCGAGATTCTTCTAGAGTTGCCCTCGAGGAGAAAACACCGGCCAAACAACCCCGGTGGCTCTCTACCCTTCTGGTCTCGTCTCTCCAGTGGTGGCGTTTCCCAGGAAATCTCCTTATAGGGTCACTTTTCAGATGCCTGCACATCAATGCACCCTGACAACGGATGCATCAAAACTGGGCTGGGGAGCCCATCTAGGATCTCTCTCCACTGAAGGCCTCTGTTCTCAGCAGGAGTCATAACTCCACATAAATCTGCTGGAGCTCAGAGCTATTCTCAGTGTTCCAGGACCATATTTGTTGCCGCAGAATCCTAGTCCAAACCAACAATCAAGTGGCCATGTTCTACATGAACAAGCGGGGCAGAACAGGATCTTGGACCCTCTGTAGCGAGGCTCTACATCTCTGTTCCTTTGTCATACATAATCGCATTCACCTCCAAGCGGTGTATCTCCCGGGCAAGCACAATGTGTTAGCGGACAGATTAAGTCAAATCCTTCTCCCCCACGAGTGATCTCTTCATGTAGATACAGTCGTCCTACATTTTTTCAGATCTGGGGGACTCCAGAGATAGACCTTTTTGCAAGTCCTCAGAATGCCAAACTACCTCGCTTCTGTACCAGGACTCCTGTGTCAGACAGCCAACAGGTGGATGCTTTCCATCTCCACTGGGGGTACAGCTTCCTATATGCCTTCCCTCTCATTCCCCTAATTCCCAAGACTCTTTTCAAACTCTGGGCGGACAGGGCTTTCATGATACTCATAGCCCTATTCTGGCCACATCAACCGTGGTACCCTCTCCTTCTACATCTGTCTCAGGCTCAACCTATAGATCTGGGGTCTGCTCCAGATCTCCTCTCTCAGGAGGAGGGGATGCTGCTCCATCCCAATCCACAATCTCTATCTCACAGCATGGCTGCTGAAAGCATAGCTTTCCAGGGTATTGACCTTCCCCAGGAGATTAAGGACATCCTCTTAGCCTCTAGAAAGCCATCCACCAGACGGTCCTATGCTTTCAAGTAGCGTAAGTTTTCTATCTGGTGTTCTCAGAAGAATCTTAATCCCTTCTCAGTACCAGTGGAGGCACTGCTTGGATACCTCCTCCACCTATCTTCTTCTGGATTCAAGATCAAGTCGGTAAGAGTACATTTAAGTGCAATTGCGGCCTCACATACCCTTAGATGGCCAACCCATCTTCTCGTAATCACTCATAACATGCTTTATGAGAGATCTTCTATTAACCAAGCCTCCCATTAAGCCACCACCAGTGGCATGGGACCTCAGTGTTCTAGGGCAGCTTCTCGAGCCGCCTTTTGAACCTCTAGCTACTACGTCACTTCAATTTCTCACATGGAAGGTCATCTTCCTCATTGCCCTCAGCAAGGCGCATTAGTGAGCTCCAGGCCTTGGTGGCTGCTCCACCTTACACACTGTTCCACCATGATAAGGTAGTCCTCAGGACTCATCCTCACTTTATGCCGAAGGTGATCACACCCTTCCATTTGAACCAGTCGGTCTACCTCCCTGTGTTTTTCCCTAGACCACACTCATCTAGGGCAGAAGCAATCCTCAGCACTCTGGATTGTAAAGTGCCTTAGCTATTTATCTTCAGAGGACTCGAGAGCACTGGAAAGCTTCTCAGCTGTTCACCTCCTTTGACTCTAGTCTTCTCGCGTTGCCAGTCTCCAAACGTACTCTCTCCAAGTGGATAGCAGACAGCATCACTTTTGCTTATAAGAAGGCAGGACTTTCCCTCGAGGGTCGTGTCAGTGCCCCTATTGTTCAAGCCATAGGTACCTCAATGGCAAATCTACGATCTGTAGCTATTGATGAGATCTGCAAAGCAGCAACTTGGTCTTCGGTCCGTACTTTTGCTGCTCACTACTGTCTAGACAAGGACTCCCACTGGGATGCCATGTTTAGCCAGGCTGTTCTCCAGCATCTCTTTCAGAACAATTTCTACCCTCCGTCCCGGACTTCAATACCAAACATCCATGGAGGATACATGATCTCTTTAGGCATACTTGGAGCAAACCATAGCCCATTCTGAGGTCTTCTCTCTGGCATCTTCTAGCTAGGGAGTCCCATATGTGAAGACTACATTCCTGCTTGTTCCTGGAGATAGCGCAGTTACTCACCTGTAATAGGTGATCTCTGGGAACAGCAAGAATTTAGTCTTCACGACCAACCCTCCTCCCCTAGGAGTTGTAGGTCTTTTCTTTTCTTTTTCTCCTTTTATCTCAGCTACATACTCAACTGAGGAGGGAGAGCTGGAAAGGCGGGAAGGCAGCTATGCAGGCGCAGTGGGATGCTCCCAAAGGCTTTCCTATTGGACGCTGTGGAGCATTCCTGCCCGGGCTCCGTCAGTACCAGCATCACCATATGTGAAGACTAAATTCCCGCTGTTCCCAGAGATCACCTGTTACTACGCTTTTTTGCAAGACACGCATATGCCTTTGGCTCGCTCTTCTAAATTACATGTTGATTGCCTCGGTGAGCATGTATTTCCTGGTGGTGGAAGGTGGCTCTTGGTGACTGTGGAGGTTGGAGGCCTGAGTTTTCTTTTTTTTGAATATCTGTGCTCGTAATGTGGCCTCGCCTGTTTTTTTCAGTTATCACACCAGTCTGCTTTGCAGAGTATGGTGATATGTCTAAAATTGTTGTTGACAATTTCAATCAGCCTTTGAACCTGATACTGGACTGGCAATCACAGGGTAGATTAATTTCTCATCATCTCTCTTACTAATATGATAGAGGTAGTTGCTCTGACTGATCCTTGGAGACTGCTTTATCCTAATGGAGAGGAATTTACCTTTTATTCTCATCTACATGCTACTTTTTCTAGAATACATTATTTTCTTGTTTCCAAATTTTGTCTGGGTTCTATCTTGGATGCACAAGTTGCCCCATTGTAGTTTCTGACCATGCTGCTGTTTCTCTAACTCTGTGTGGCCCCTCGGCTATACCCAATCCCAATCCCAATTTTATTTTATTTATTTGAGAAGTTTATATACCACATTTCCAATGTTTAATACGGTTTACATTGAACAGAACATAACTTTACATTTTTTTATTTATTTATTTAAAAGGATTTATATACCACATTATCATGGAATCAAAGCGGTTTGCACATCAAACAAATCACGAGGCTGTGTGTGGAGTAGTCATGTAGTGATTGAGTCGACAGTGTATGAGTGTGTGTGGAGCATCAATGATTTCAAGGTGAACTAGATATACTGAGCTATGTACAAGGAACTATATACAAGTTGGGGGGGAGGGGGGCTGAAGGGTTCTGGAAGAGAGGTGAGCAGATTTAGTGGTCATTGGTCAGGTCACGTGATGTCCTTATAGTGTTCTATGAAGAGCATTGTTTTGAGCATCTTCCTGACGTCCTTGAGGTCTACTGTTGATCTCATGTCATCGGGGAGTGAGTTCCAGAATGCAGGTGCAGCGAGGGATAGTGCTCTTCTTGAAGTATCTTGTCGTGTTTTAGCAAATGCTATGGGTGTATTGATAGTGTGTGAGGTGCCTCTCCTCCTGGGTCTGGTGCCTGGGTCAGATCTGATGAGGGGTTGCAGACTATTCGCTGAAAGGTTCTGTTCAATTTTTAATATGTTTAGTAGAGCCTTATAATGGATGCGGGAGCTGATTGGGAACCAGTGGAGGTGGTTGAGAATGGGGGTGATGTGGTCATGTCTTGAGGAACCAGTTATTTTTATTTATTTATTTATTTATTTATTTATCTATATTTTTCTATACCGCCCCTTCCAGCGATCAAGGGCGGTTTACAAGGAACATTTTAACAGTTGTACACGGATGTATACATTTACATTGAACAATCAGATTCAACTATTTACAATGAACGGTTAAGTTTAACTATTTACATTTAACAAAACTTCAACTTCAAGATGTATTAGTAATACAAACAACCATTAAATTATTTACATTGGATATTTACAGTGGTTGTGTTTTGTGTATATTTTGGAATTTATTTCCTTTTATGACGTAAATCGGGGGTGTGTATGGGGTTTCAGACGGGGGGGTGAGTTGTTTAGTTTTGAGCAAGGGGGTTCGTGTGTGTAATACCATGGTTATGGAGGTGTTTTGGGGGAATATGGGATTTCAAAGTGTTCAGTAAAGAGGTAAGTTTTTAGCTCTTTCCTGAACTGATAGAGGTCATTTATGACGCGAAGGTCTATTGGGAGGTCATTCCAGAGCGTAGGGGCAGTGAATGTGAATGCTCTGGAGCTAGTGGTTTTCTTTGTCTTCCTGAAGGCTTTTGGTGTGATAAGGGAGTGGGCTTCGTTTTGTCTGTGTGATCTAGTTTTGTTTGGTGATTGCAGTAGTGTGGATAGGTGTGAGGGGGCTATGTCTTTTATGAGTTTAAAGGTTGTTAGGATAGTTTTGTATCTGATTCGGCTATTGATTGGGAGCCAGTGTAGTTCTAGCAGTATTGGGGTTACGTGGTCTGTTAGACGTGCTTTAGCTATTACTTTTGCACAGATGTTCTGAGCTCTTTGGAGAAGGTATGTGCTTTTTTGAGGGAGGCCTATTAATAGACTATTGCAGTAGTCAAAGTGGGGGGTGATTAGTGTATTTACTACAGATCTAAAATCTTGAGTTTCTAGGAGTGGCCTTAGGTGCTGAATAGTTTTTAGTTTGTAGTAGATGGTTTTTACGGTTTGTTTTATGTGTGGTAGCATGGTGAGTGTGTGATCTATTATCACACCTAAATATTTTACTTCTTTTCTAACAGGTATGGATGTTCTGTTAATTGTGATTGTTTCTGGGAAGGTGTTCTCTGTGGTTGATGACCTTGTTACGAACATTGCTTCCGTTTTTTTGAGGTTGATGCTGAGGTAGCTAGATTCTAACCAGGAGGAGGTCTCAGTCATACATTCTGATAGTGTGTCATACGAGGGGTTTTTAGCGGTTATAGGGATAGCGAGCATGATGTCGTCGGCGTATATAAAGTGGTTAATCCTGTGTTTTTTAAATATGTTTGTTATTGGTTGTAGATACAGGTTAAATAGGAGGGCGGAGAGGGCTGATCCTTGGGGTATTCCTTGGCCTTGGGGGAATGGTTCTGATGCTTCTTGGTCAATTTGTACGCGTATTAGTCTGTTTGATATGTAGGACTTGAACCAATCAAGGACAGTCCCGCCTATTCCTAAGC